>JAODFZ020036491.1:0-10045 GCA_027574845.2 Deinopsis erosa
CAAATAATATTTGCCCGGGCAAATAGACGTATAAAGTTATTTGCCCAGGCAAATACTATTTGACTAGTCAAAAGCTATTTGCCTGAAATAACCATTTGCCTGCGACATATACATAAATAGAGGAATCAACATCAATCAACGTTCTTTATAAATCAGTACATTAATATAAAGAAATAAATTATCACCTCGGGTATGAAATAGGATGAAATTTATTTATGATATGAAAGAATTATGAAGTACGGGGGGCTGTGGCACACTTAGCACATTGGAATATTATAACACCAAAGACATTTATTTAACGATTCAGAGCTTGTGGTATTTTGATCGGTATGATATGTGAACTTATTATGATAATGTGGCATTCACTGCATGAATCTAATTTATAATTCTATATTTGGATTTCTCATTTCTCTCTAATCAGCATTTTTCCTCTATACCAAAACGAATTAAACATGTTTGTTGTTGATGCTGATAATGATGATGGAGTTTTGCGTATTTTTCTCCCAGAATGGAATACATTATACATATTCATATATGAATGCTTGTTGATTAATAATTTTGCATTGTAAAGAGTAATGGTATTTCTTTACCGTACATGTTTTCAATAATTAAAATCTAGATAAGTGCTAGTAGTCATAAATATAAGCGGAAACTATTCAGTAGCGCAATGTACCCACCCATATGTTAGAAGAGGTTGGGTAATGGTCTACATCTCACTCACAATTTCATCTTCTTCTTCTTCTTCATCTACAGGTTTTACCGGTACACAATGCGAAATTGATATCGACGAATGCAAGGACAATCCATGTCTAAATGGAGGAATATGCCATGATCAAATAAATTCGTTTAAATGTACGTGTGCCGTTGGATTCACTGGATCGCGTTGCCAAATTAACATCGACGATTGCATCTCGAATCCATGCCGAAATGGCGGTTCATGTGAAGATTCGATTGCCGGCTATACATGTCTATGTCCTGCAGGATTTACAGGTAATTTCATCATCACAATTTATTTATTTCATAATTAATTCATTTAAAAAAAAAAATTTTTTTTTTGGCAGGATATTCTTGTGAAACGAACATCAACGATTGTCAATCATCTCCTTGTCATCATGGGGAATGTATCGATGGAGAGAATTCATTTATATGCACCTGCCATCCGGGTTACACGGGCTATTTATGTCAATCGCAAATCAACGAATGCGAATCGAATCCTTGCCAGTATGGCGGCCTATGCCAGGATCTGATCAACGGCTATCAATGCATTTGCAAGGCGGGCACATCGGGTCTGAATTGCGAAATCAATGTGAACGAATGCTATAGCAATCCGTGCAGAAATGGAGCGCGTTGCATCGATGGAATCAACAGGTAATCAATCAAACAATCGAATATTGATAATTAAGCAACCGCGCATTATGTATTCGTTTAAATTTATCTCTAATCATCAACAAATCATCGAAATATTATGCAATACATATAATAACAATGTGTTACTTTCTATTATTATTACTTTGTAATTAATATTGTTTTTTTCTCTTTCTTTTTCATTTGTTACCGGAGCAGTAATCAATTTTATTATTCATCGTAAGTTGTGTGAAACGTTTTGGTGTTCATATGCATGCTAGCATGTTTTCTAATTAAACGAAAATTGTGTTTGTTTTTATCTGTTATTTTTATATAAATGATTTTATTTATTAATTAGGAGGATTTTACGTAACGTATTTTCAATTTGCTTTCTTTCCAGATATACGTGCGAATGTATACCAGGATTTACGGGCCAGCATTGCGAAACGGACATCAACGAGTGTGCGTCAAATCCGTGTGCGAATGGTGGAGTTTGCATCGACTTGGTGAATGGTTTTCGATGCGAATGTCCTAGAGGTTATTACGATGCGCGATGCTTAAGCGATGTCGATGAATGTAAATCGAATCCGTGCAAGCATGGCGGTACATGCGAAGACGGCGTCAATCAATTTATTTGTCACTGTCTGCCTGGATACGGTGGCAAGCAATGCGAACATAACATCGATGAATGCGCCTCGAATCCCTGTCAACACGGAGGCTTATGTCACGACCATCTAGCATCCTATACATGCGAATGTCTGCCGGGTTATACTGGCGTTAATTGTGAGACGAATGTCGATGATTGTGCGTTCAATCCATGCAAGAACGGTGGCACCTGTATCGATCAGGTGAACGATTATAAATGCGTTTGTGAATTACCATTCACGGGACGTGATTGTCAAGAGAAATTAGATCCTTGTTCGCCGAATAAATGTCGTCATAATGCGAGATGTACGCCCAGCTCGAATTTCCTTGATTTCGCCTGTTCGTGCAGTGTCGGTTATACGGGACGCTTATGCGAAGTTGACGTTGATGAATGTATGGTATCAGCTCCATGCAGGAATGGTGCTACTTGTAAAAATACGAATGGATCCTACCAATGCATCTGTGCGCGTGGATATGAAGGCAAAGATTGCAATATTAATACAGATGATTGTGCATCATGTAAGTACTAATAGCACTCATAAATCATGCTCGCATTACTTACACTTTATATTTGTCTACTTTCCAGATCCCTGTCAGAATGGAGGTACATGTTTGGATGATATCGGCGATTATATGTGCCTTTGTGTGAACGGCTTCAAAGGAAAACACTGCGAAATTGATATCGACGAATGTATGTCGAATCCATGCCAACATGGAGCAACCTGCAATCAATACGTTGACTCATATACGTGCACTTGTCCGCTCGGTTTCTCCGGCATTAATTGCCAAACGAATGATGAGGATTGTACGGAGAGTAGCTGCATGAATGGTGGAACCTGTCTCGATGGAATTAATTCCTATACGTGTATATGTAAGCCAGGATATACAGGCTCAAATTGTCAGAATCGCATCAACTTGTGCGATAGTAGTCCCTGCTTAAATGGAGCAACATGTCAGGAGCATAACATGCATTATTACACGTGTCACTGTCCGTACGGGTACGCAGGAAAGGATTGCAGCGAGTATGTAGATTGGTGCGCGACGAATCCATGCGAGAATGAGGCGACCTGTCTGCAGAAGAAGAATCAATATCATTGTAATTGCGCGCCGGGTTGGACAGGCAAAGTATGCGACGTGGAGATGGTGAGCTGTAAAGATGCGGCGTTGAGGAAAGGCGTCGCACAAAAGCTGCTTTGTAATAATGGAACGTGCGAGGATATTGGCAATTCACATCGTTGTCATTGCTTGGAAGGCTATACAGGTTCATATTGTCAACGTGAAATCAATGAATGCGAATCAGCGCCATGTCAGAATGGTGCCACTTGTAAAGATTTAATTGGCGGTTATTCGTGCCAATGCACAAAAGGCTTTCAAGGACAGAATTGTGAGCTGAACGTCGACGATTGTGATCCAAATCCATGTCAGAATGGTGGAACATGCCACGATTTAATTGAAAAATTCTCCTGCTCATGTCCATCTGGTACGCTCGGCATTATATGCGAAGTAAATATTGATGATTGTCGAAAGGAATCTTGTCATAATAACGGTACATGCATTGATAAGGTTGGCGGCTTTGAATGTAAATGTCCGCCTGGATTTGTTGGGCCGCGTTGCGAAGGCGATATCAATGAATGCTTATCAAATCCATGCGCATCGGTCGGCACCTTAGATTGCGTGCAATTAGTGAACGATTATCATTGCAATTGTAAGGCCGGTTACATGGGAAGGCATTGCGAAGTGAAAGTTAACATCTGCGCTGCATCGCCATGTCAAAACGGTGGTGTGTGCACTACATTGCATACAGGAGGTCACAAATGCACTTGTCAGGATGGCTACTTCGGTAAGAATTGCGAATTTAGCGGATATGATTGCGAATCGAATCCATGCCAGAATGGTGGACTTTGTCGTATCGCAGATGGCGGTGGATACGAATGCGACTGTCCTATAGGAACAACGGGAACGAATTGCGAAATTGATTCGTTGAATGAATGCAATAGCAATCCATGTCGGCATCCAGAAGCAATATGTCAGGATAAATTAGGCGATTATGTGTGCTATTGTCCATCGAAGTACAATGGAAAGAATTGCGAAATACACGATCTTAATTTCGCAGGTGGAATCGGTTATCCGACCGTTTCACGTAAGGATCCATCCAATTATTACGCCATTGATTTAGAACGACAACGGAAACAATGCGACTTTAATCAATGCTCAAGCAAACGCGGAAATCATCGCTGTGATGAGGATTGTAACACATACGCGTGTGATTTTGATGGAAATGATTGTTCATTGGGTATGAATCCGTGGGCGAATTGTACAGCGCCAATAAAGTGCTGGGAAGTGTTTATGGATGGTGTATGTAATGAGGATTGCAATAATCCGCAATGTTTGTTTGATGGACGCGATTGTGAAACAACATTACAACCTTGCAATCCAATTTATGATGCGTACTGTCAGAAACATTATGCGAACGGCTATTGTGATTACGGATGCAATAATGCTGAATGTAATTGGGACGGTTTGGATTGTGAGAAGGAGCCGCCGGAAGTAGCCGAAGGCGTACTATCAATGATCATTTTAATGGACATTCAATCGTTTAAGAATAATGTTGTTGCATTTTTACGTGATACCAGCCATCAATTGCGCACCACAATTCGCATTAAGAAAGATCAGCTTGGTAACGATATGATTTATCCTTGGGTTGGATCCGCGCCCTCGTCAAGCTTAGAGGATTCCTATTATAAGCGCAAACATAATATCGGTTATATTGAACAGAGCGGCGTTAAAGTCTATCTGGAGATTGATAATAGGAAATGTACGACCGTTTCATTTAATTCCGAATTGTGCTTCCAAACTGCAACAGCTGCTGCTGAATTTCTAGCAGCCAAAGCATCGAAACATACACTTTCACAGTCTTTCCCAATCTATCAAGTAAATGGTTCACCGGATTCGAATGATTCAGGTGGCGATACACCGACGAATGCAAAATTTGTCTTACTCGGCATATTCATTGTATTTTTATTATGCTTTGCTGTTGGAATGATTGTGACTGTACAACGAAAACGCGCCACTGGTATTACATGGTTCCCGGAAGGATTCCTGCGCACGAATTCGGGAACGCGACGCAGATCGAGAAGACGCGGTCCGGATGGACAGGAAATGCGCAATTTGAATAAGAATCCGTCGATCGGTTGCATGGATTTGGATATGAATATGCACGGACAGCATATGGGACCCGGGCAGCAATGGTCGGATGATGAATCGGAAATGCCGCAACCGAAACGTATGCGTGTGTTGGATAATGGCTATCAAAGCGATCAAACGGCGATTACTGATTATGAGGAAGCGGAACCGCGTTGGACTCAACAACATCTCGATGCGGCTGATATACGACCGTCGGTCATGCTAACGCCACCACAAGTCGATAAGAATGATATAAATGCACGAGGACCATGCGGCATGACACCGATCATGGTGGCTGCTGTACGTGGAGGCGGCATGGAGACGGGCGAAGAAGATGAGGACGATACGGCTGGAACGGTTATACAAGATCTTGTCGCGCAAGGCGCTGAATTGAATGCTACGATGGATAAGACGGGCGAGACTTCCTTACATCTTGCCGCGCGCTATGCAAGAGCCGATGCTGCTAAGCGATTGTTAGATGCCGGCGCCGATGCTAATGCACAGGATAATACAGGACGCACTCCATTACATGCAGCCGTGGCGGCTGACGCATTAGGCGTATTTCAGATATTATTACGCAACCGAGCAACGAATCTTAATGCTCGTATGCATGAAGGCACCACACCACTTATACTCGCTGCACGTTTGGCTATTGAAGGAATGGTTCAAGATTTAATCGGCGCCGAGGCAGATATAAATGCGGCTGATAATTCCGGAAAGACTGCACTACATTGGGCTGCCGCTGTTAATAATGTGGAAGCTGTAAATATACTTTTGGCGCATGGTGCTAACAGAGACGCTCAAGACGATAAGGTAAATTAAAACTGTAAATTTCTTTCTGCATTTATTTATAACAATTACTTGTTTGTGTTTAGGATGAAACTCCATTGTTTTTGGCAGCTAGAGAAGGTTCATATCAAGCATGCAAAGCTTTACTAGAAGCGTATGCGAATAGAGAAATCACAGATCATATGGATCGTTTACCTCGCGATGTGGCTTCAGAGCGTCTACACCACGACATTGTTCGGCTCTTAGAAGAACACGTACCAAGAAGTCCTCAAATGATTAATGTCATTCCAAATAATTCGATGATGAGTAAGTTTTGTTCACTTCACTAACATCTTGATGTTAGTTTTGTGTATTTATTGAATTATTTACTTATATGTTTAGCATCGCCAACAGGACAATTAATTCAACATCCAACTGTAATCGTGCCGAAACGACAGAAATCGAAGAGGCCAAAGGCGAATGCATTAGGACCGACCAGTCCGCAGGTGGAAGGTGCTAATACAGGCAGTATTCGACGTAAACCTAGCGTTAAGAAAGGGAATGCGAAGAAGAATCAAGCGAATCATCAGTCACATGCGGAATTGCAGAGTGTCGATTCAATTACGTCCACACTAAGTCCCGTTGAGTCGCCGATGACGAATTTGCCGAGTCCTTACGATACGGCATCAATCTATTCAAATATGGGAATGACAGGCATCGAGGGAATCCTGAATAGCAAACAGCCGCCTAGCTACGAGGACGTTATCAAGAACAATCCCTCCTTACATAACTTGGTCAATTTAGATAATTATGGACCGTTTACAATTTCCAACTTTCAAGACCAGATTTTGTTGCATCAACGACAAATGCAACCGAACACATTAAGTCCACCGTATTCGAATCAATCTCCGCCGCATTCGGTGCAATCGAATATGTCAATGTCCCCACAAGCGTACAGTGGGTCGCCGTCGCCCGCCAAGAACAGACCTTGCCTACCAACAAGTCCCACGCATATTGCTGCTATGCGTGCAGCGACACAACAGAAGCACGGCGGCATTCCCCAAGCGCAAACCCTTCCAATGGGCTTCGACTTCAGTCAGGCTGGCTTAGAGTTAACTTATCAAGCGAGTGCTACAAGTACAACACCCGCCAGCCTACATCCCCAGCAATTCCAACAGCAAAACTATTACCTAACGCCACCATCACAACATTCGGATCAACATATCTTGGAGTCGTTTTCGACGCCTAGTCCGGAAAGTCCTGGACATTGGTCGTCCTCTTCACCGCACTCTTGTAATTCAGATTGGTCGGAGATTACAAGTCCCACCAACACCTACCAATCCGGACAACAAACAAATAAAGGCTCCGACGCCATTTACATTTAAAACCCATCATTAAATAGTATAAAGTAAATAAGTGTTAACGGAATTGTTTGTTTTTTTTTGACATTAATATATATGTAATATGTAGTTCCTTGTAGAGACAATTCCAGAATGTTGCGAGTTTCTAATGTATTTATTATGGTCTCATATTTAATTATATAAAAAAGAAGGAATACCAAACATGTTGTGAAGATATGACGACGCGCGCACATCGTTCAAATAATGGAATGAATTGGAAATTCATAATATGTCGTGCCTTTTCGCGTATATTATTTGTTTGTTATGAAAATGGAAATTGTAATATTTTTTTATAGATTTTTTACTTATTTCATTGTATATATAAATATTATTGGTAGTTAGAGTTTTAAGTATAAGATAGTATTTTTATTATGCCAGATAATAGGATACCTTTTTTTGTTTAACTGATTAATTTAATTATTACGAAAAATATTGTTTTGTATCATAATTTATGAATCTTCACGCGATGTTTTATTATTATTTTAACTTCATGACATTTTTTTACACATATAATATAATCAGATCGTTCATAATTGGATAATAGGGATGTTTTGTTTTTAAATGATGCGGATCTGTGATTTCTATTAACAATGCACAATATTAGATTGCCTTTTAATGACAACATGAAATTTTATAATAATTATAGTGATATTAATGAAAATATATTTTTGATACTCTCTCTTTTTTTATAAAAGAACAAGAAGAAAAAATTGTATACATTCCATGTTTTGGAGAAATATTTTTGGTAAATTTAATATAATAACTTGTATGATACTATTAAATTGTAATTTCCGATATATTTGTAAAAAGGTACTGATTATATATTATCTTTTATGTTGATAAGTTTTAACTTTCAGATATTTCTAATCCCAGTGAATTGGGAAAAATTTTATAAATCATAAGTAAAACAATTATTTTATGTTTAGTTTTATTACAATTCAAAATTGCATTGTACTATATACATACTTTTTCTAATAAAATGATTATAAATATTTATATGTTGACCTCTATAAAGCTGGAAGTACCAAAGTAGCAGAATCAAATGGTACCCATTGCCCTATTTAGTACTTAATTTGTACTATCAATAAAAATTATTACCTTATCCCCTTTTAGAGAAATTTATATTTTGCTACTTAAATTAGATTTTGTACTAATTTGTACCATTGAGAAGAATTTAAAATTTTCACCCCTTCTCAAGATAACGAACAACCCATACCGGTCGCTGTAGTATAACGGATTATAATTTATAAAAACTGCGTTAATTTGTTTGATAATAAACATAATCAAATCGGACTCATTGCATTATTTAGTACTAGTTTAGTTTTAATTTTTAACAGCAATAAAAATTTTGTACCGCGAAACTTTTTCTCAAAATCAGTGGCGCTGCCAACTATCACTATAAACCAGTAATTCAATGCAATTAAAATTAAATACTCTTTTTAATTTTCAGATTTGAAATTGTGAAGCTACAGGATTATCGATGGAAATGCCGTTCAATTTAGGAAGAATGAAATTGTAAACTTTCATGATTGGAGAGAGGAATGTACGCTTTGAAAGTTTTCCGAAAATCGGTTGGAAAAGCATTGTAACACAATGATATGAGGAAATTGGTGGATCATATGGGAGAAATGGAGCAATCTGGGCTAAGTAATTAACATTAAATATATATTTTCAATACAGAATTGTTGAAAGTATAATCGTATAATAATAATAATTGATTTCTTTCTGTTATAGTTAATATTCATCTTCATCTTCATCTTTCATCGGTACATACAACATTTGATGTGAGGAGTTGCTGTTAGATTTCCTGATACGTTCCCAATGCCATCAGTTATTCTTTTAAGGACACCTATAACAATTGAAAATATTTGGTGAGTTTGCTACATTTTTTCTCATTTTGAAAGCACGTTGCTTAACTTAATGTCGATTCGAATCATCTTTTCATATCCTTCGGTTGTGGCCTAGCGCTTAGCGTCTGATCTCATCGATCAGCAAACTTTTGTTAATTTTCATTCATTCTATTAATTTTTCAATTTTTTGCTGTTAAATATCTAAAATTCGTTTTCTTTTTTTATAGGAATGACATAGAACTTTTGATGTGATAGATGTGATGTGAAGAAAATAATTCGTGGGAACAACAGTTGGTTGGTTCGACAGAAGTTTACAAAATTTGGAGGAGGACGGGCAACCTTTTGCAAAAAATATCTACTTTACTACAGTTTACAGTTTGAATGTAAACCACAATTTGTATTTTGAATAAAATATATATAACATTAAATTTAACTTAGAATTTTATTTCACTTCACATACAATAATAATTTTAAGATAAAAAAAAGTACTTGCAAAGTTAGAAGCGAAATAAAATCCACGATTTTTTTGTGATAGCTTGATATCTTGGGAAACTTGGATGATGAATTCAGTCGAAGATTTTTCTAGAGTATTTGACTTAGAAAATATTCAAAGTCCACCATAGTTTTTCATATAAATATAAGTTTCAATTTGATATTTGTATGAATGGTCTTTGGCTTACTAGGTAAGGCGTTTGCTTTGCAACACAGAGTTCGGCGGTTCGAATCCCGGTCTAGACAAATTTCTTTTTGGTCACCCATTCATTTTTAAAATCAATACTCGTTGCTTAACTTTCATTCAGCACTCGAATCTTCTGCGATGATGGTTGGATAAAATTGAACGCGAATTGATTCGAA
>JAODFZ020036522.1:0-11409 GCA_027574845.2 Deinopsis erosa
ATAACAAATTTCAGTTTTAATAAAATTTGTAAAGCAATAATCACCCTGTAGATAAATGTAAGAAGAATAATAAGCAATGTAAGTCCTCCTCCTCGTTTACTTATAAAGAAACACACACATCCACTCTCTAAATATTCAAATTGATCTTTTCCTTCGTATCTTGCTCGCCGTCATTTGATTATTTTTCATTTTCTTTTTTCATATAGTTTTGTTGCTGCTGCTGTTGCTATATCTGTGAACTTCTCTCATCCAACTCACCAGCTCACCAGCATCAGGATCTTCTTAGTCGTCGTCGTCGTCTTCTTCTTCTTCTTCTTCTTCTTTAATAATCTTCAATAAATTACTCATTTAAGACAGATTTATTGCTGACGTGTTGACTTGATGGATATTTTAATTTCTTCGTCATTTTTCTTTGCCGTTACTTTGCCTCTCTGAAGTTGTTCTTCTCCTTCATTCAATGCCATCTGTTTAACCACTAAGGACACATTTGGTCGCATCTTTTACTATTAGATTAATTTCATTTTAATAATAATCTTTGTAGGTATTAATTAGTATTTATTAACGTGTTGGTGATGTTTCTATTTAATTATTTCAAACCTTTCTAATTTTCACTCAATTTTTAGGTTAAAATCATTAATTTTATACAACCAAAAATGGATTTTTTTATATCGATAATTATTTTTCTAATAAATAAACATTTTTTAATTAAAAACAAATGACAATGTTTCTCATATTAATGCAAAAACAAGCAAAGCAATCTCATGATGAATAGTTCAGGTAAAGTAAAGGTTAAGCAATGCTGAAACTGGTCCAAAAAAAAATGGAAAAATTTCAAAAATTAATTTCATAGAAAAAAAAATACAGTTAATCAATTTCTTAGTATCCAGAAATGACTTAAACGCAAATAAAATTTCCAGAATGCATATTCAAATAATCAACGCACCATACATATTCCCAAAACGCCATCTATAAATCCATCAAGTAAACAAACTACATTCCAGCTATCAAATACCAAAAATACCTTAAAATATACACACACACACACACACACACACATGTATAGATATATGTATAATAAATGCACACACAGAGAGAAATAAAAAAAAAATATTCAACTTTTCCTTTCTTCTTAATCACAAACGCTCACAAAAATTGTCTCATGATGAATAATAAATTTTATTTATCTGTTCACTCTCTCTCTCTCTGTCTCGCTCACTCTTTTAGATTTTTTATTGTATTTTTGAAGTTGGCTTGGGAACAGACAAATGCATGACGTCCACAAACCCGTATTGGTTCCTGTACATAAGTCATATTTAAGACTATACAAAAGTTGCAATAAATCTGTCAAACATTAACGGGGGGCTTGGATCAACTCTCGAAATAATATTCAACAAGAGGGAACAAAAAAACACACAGAGACTGCTCGCTTGTGTGTGTGTGTTAGTTGAACAATTTAACGAACCATTCACTAATATAATACAAATCGGAAAAAAAATTCTAACCAACAAATTGAGTCATGCTAAAAAATGAACCGATTAATGAAACAGGTATTTTTCATTTACATTTTATTATCGACACTAACATTAATCAAGTTGTTAGAAAGGACTTGGAAAATTTAAATGAGCATTTTATTGATATAAAAACATTGCAAATTAATTTATTTATATGAAATGGCAACGCAGCATATTATAATAAAACGCCTACATATATTGGATCAAATAACATCTCTTTTTTTTCCCTTCTTATTTGAAAAAGAAATTAATTGGTAGTTTAGAGAAAGTCTGATTTATGTATAATTAGAATTAAATCCTTCGATTGATTATTACCAAAGCGAGTTTATTTAATTAAAAATTGTTACATAATTAGGTATTAATCAAATTTGTTTTTTTTTTCTTTCGTTTGGTTTATATATCGATGTCATGATAGCGCGTTTCAGCTGCCACTGACGTAGTACTCGCTTTTTTCCCTGCAGATGTCATTGAAACTCTACAACACAACAATGCCATGCCATGTCAAAATAAATCATTCCATTTTAAATGGAACGTGGCAACAGCTTCGACATTAGGATTACCTAGTTTTGCTATTGTTATTTACTTTTACTTACATCGCTAATTTATCAAAAAATCGAAGATATTTCAACAACCAGCTGCTCGATATGTACATAAATGTTGTAATTTTAGATAGAAATCAGTTATGAATTTTGTACCAAATTTTTAGTGCTTTTGATTGTATATTGTAAAATATTACAATCAATTTCTATAAGTACTTAAAGAATTTAGAGAAAAATAAGTTTGAAAATATTTAGTCCGAAATGAAATTAGTGAACTAAATTTTGAAGTGTTTATTCAATGAATGTGAAATTTTGAAAAAAAATTACTTACATAATTCTTTAATAAATTGTTTGTGAATAATATAAAAATTTAATTTGTATTTTTATGCAATTTGAAAGCCATAACTAATTTGATTTGTAAATTTTTGTAAGACAGTAAATATTCCAGAGTTGCATTGATTTAAATCAATTGATTTTATTTTCTTTTTAAAAATTATTAATTCTGTAAAAAGTTAAAATATTTTGAAGGAAAAAAAATTTAATAATTCTTTCATAAATTATTTGTGAATATAAAATATATAATTTATATTTTTATGCAATTTGAATGCCATAAATAATTTGATTTGTAAAATTTTGTAAGACAGTAAATATTCCAGGGTTGCATTAATTTAAATCACTTGATTTTAATTTTGTTTACTTCGTAAATGAAGTAAAAGTATAGTAATAGCAAAAATTTTCGAAATTGAGATTTTTACATTAAAAAAAAAACATTTTCAAAATTAATAATTCTGTAAAATGTAAAATCTGTAAAACCCTTCATTTAACTCCTTCTTCATTCAACTGTTTTTTTTTATAACCTAGCAAATACAAAATACACAAAAAACGTTCAGATTGTCTTAATAATCTGGAAAAATTTAGAAGATAGTTTATAAAACACTAATTTACTTGATGATATATATGATAAAAATATTTTTCGAAAATCATTTATAAAAATTATCTCGGTTTTTATGTCAGAAGTCCTTCATTCAATAACTTCATTTCAATCTCTGCACCCAGAAACTATTTCAAAAAATGATTTACTTACAAAATATTTGCCTAAAATTTGGGAAATAAATTAGGGATGGAAAAAAAAACAGCCAATTAACTGAACTCTGCAATCTAAAATTTACCATAATAAATGATTTTTCATGCAACAAAGGAGTGTTTTATAAAAAAAATCGGATTTTTATGCAACCCTAAAATATTCATCACATACAAATTCATAAATTGCGACTTCTCATTCAAAATTCATCTAAAGCTAGGTACACATTTGCAATTTTCAGTTGCGCAACTGTTTGGTTGCATATTTGTGTCATATGGAATCTTATGGAAATGCGCACACATGCAACTGCAACTAAATTGCAAGTTTCAGCAACTAAACAGTTTGTGTTTTGGCTCAAACTGTTCAGTTGCTCTTTAGCTGCAATGTTTCGGTCATACTCCATACAACCAAACAGTTGTGCAACTGAAAAGCGTGCCCATACCCTAACAAATAACAAATAAAATATTTAGACTACTTTTTTTTAATAAAAATTTAATAAATTTTGGGCAAGACAATTCGAATTTAATAAATAAAATTAATTTAGAAAAATATGTATCATAAAATTAAATTGTATTTGTATTTTTGATAAATCGAATTTAAAAAAAAAATAAAATTTTATCAATTGAAAAGAAATTAGATATTTCCTCATAAATTAATAATGGATAAAGAAAAATAAAAGTTGCATATATGTACGTCAATTTTAAATATCACCAGGCAGAACAAATTTAAATATTTGGAATTATTCAATTTTTTTTAGTTTCATAGCCTTTATGTTAAAAAATAATAAAATATAACATTTTTTTGGAAAATTGCTTATCTCAGAACATTCACAAATTCTTTTTTCCGTTTCCCAGAGATTTTGACATAGCGAGAGTTGACTGTAATTAAAATTAATAATAAATTTAAAGAAAATGTAAGTTCCAGGAATTATTATTATTATTTATGTACCTATATTTTCTATTATAAAAAAATAAATCAAAGCCTACTTTCCTGTATAAAAATTTAATAAATTAAATTGAGCCAAATTTAGATTTAATAAATATATTTAAATTATTCTCTTAAAATTATTTATATATTTTTGATAAAATTTTCGAAAAGGGGCACATAATAAAATTTATGTGATGAATAAATTTATTTAGTGCTTTAATAAAAAAAAAATCACTCATAAAAATTCTATTAAATAAAAATTAAATTGTAACACTTTGTTTATCTTAAGTTGAATATAACCCACACCTAACCTAACAAAAAAATAGTAATAAATGTCACATCTTAACCTCCCACACAAACACACATGCATGCATATAACGAACATAATTCAATATGTAAAAAGCATCATCGTATGTAAAATACCTAAACAGCATATCATTAAACATTCCAAATGCGTCACAGAACACAATAAATCAAATTGTTTAATCAATCAACAATCCTAAACATTTTAAAATACCTTATAAAAGTTTTTCAAAGCAAACGCTAATGTTTCAAGGCCGTAAAACGCAATCGCATGTGTTTTCCAACACACACAAATACACACATATACAAAAACAATGTGCAAAGAAATTTTCCAGCTTGAAACAAACGAATCATAAAGCATTTTATGAATCATCCTCACTTTGCTGCACACACAACTATTTTCACGTTAAGTATAGGTACATAATGTAAAGTCGATGCGCTTTCATTTGTTAATTGACTTTTAACCTTTTCCAAAGCCGCTGTTCATGTGCACAGCCAGGTAAAAAAATTTCAAGTGCGCGCGCGTGTGTCAGTTGGCAACACTTTAACGACTCAACTATTTATTTACATATTCTTACAGATGTTTAAAGCGTTTTCACGCTATGTGAAACGCTCACGCAAACCATTTTCAACCTGAAAAACTTGTCGGAATGTTTCGACGTATTATACATATAACGTTGGTACTACTTCCTAACCACATTTATTAACTTATCTATCACACATCTAAACTCTAAATAGAATATGTCAAAATGACAAATAGAATGAACATAACCTCGAAATTGCGCAAAACACAAAACGGTTGATTTATGTCAAAAATGTTTTGAATAGAAAGAAGAGCGCGTTTTATAAATAAATAAATAAATAAATAAATAATGCGCGAATGCAAAATCGGTAAATCCGTATAGATTGCGTATATAGAAGAAGAGAGTATATTCCAATTGGAATTGACATTTGTTTCTTTATTTGCACATGATGTACTGTAATAATATGGAGCATTAAATGTACAAGTTGTTGCTGGTTGACTCCACCTACACAGCAAGTGGGTGTGTCGATCAACACGACAGCTATCGCCGCCTGTAGACGAAAAGTGAATTGCATGATTCATGCATTTTATATGTTTCATGCGAATATCACACTGAATTTCATCGAAATCTTTGATTTAAAGCTGAATTTTGATAGTTTCCACTATGCCTAATGCAATGCAATGCAATTTGAGGCAATACGATGACGTATAAACCGAGCACGTGGATGTAAAGCATTTATACGGTGCTATGATATAATTTTGAGGTTAGTTTTAGCAAAAACCAATATTACACTAGATATAGTATCGCTGCGTTTGATATTATACGCTATTAATGTATAAGAAATGTTTATTTATATGGAATAACTTACCATTTGTAATAAAGTTGTCGTTAAATAGGTTTTTTTGAGGAAAATTATTAGGTGACAATAAGTTGGCGTCGTAGCACCGTACCGATAGATTCCGACAAAAGACGATCGTAAAGTAGGTGTGTCACCCGTTGAGGCCCATCCCACCTGTCAAGTTGACCATGAGGTTGCGCGGTGTGTTGTTGCAATGCTTTTGTAAGCGTTCGGTTGAGATGTGTTCGGGCCCGTGACGAGGGATGACATCGTGAGAGAGGAGTGTGTATCGGGCGCGCGCGATAGAGAGAGAACGAGCGTCGAGACGCCGGCGCTAAACCTGACGAAAGCGTTGCGCCGATTGTCGTCCTCGAGACGTGAAGAGTGGGGGAGAGAGCACCGGAATCGTGTCCTGTCAGTCATTCAGTCACCGGAGTACGTGCAAGCACGAAGGTCCGCTGTATTATTATTATATTCCGACTCCGGGCGAAAGCTCCGATATTTTGTTTGTGTGTTTGTTGGCGCGCTTCGTGCAACTTTTGGACACAAACAAATGCAACTATCACATAGTGCACACTAGATTAATAATAATTTAAATAAATAAAATATTTTAAGAAAAAATTGAACTAAAACTGAATTTTTTCGTTTAAAGTGCAACAAGGATTACATATTTTAGGATTTAACAGAATTTTGTGTACGTGAACTTGACGTACTCGTTACGACAATGTATACGATTTAAGTGTCATACTACTAAGTGCATATAATAAGTGATTTCCAATAAATTATTCCTATAAGTGCGTCTCTCTGATTAAAAATGCCTAAAATCTAATTAGTTCAAATCACCTCGAATCACAACTAATCTATAAATCAACTTTTAAACGCAATGGAACTGTAATTTGGTCAAAAATTCTTCACCAACTTCGTCCACGACAACCTATTTTCCTGAGGCCGGCTGCTGAAGTCAAGATGCCTCGCAGGAAACAGGATTGTCCCAAGCGCATGAAATGTAAGTGTCCACACTTATCCTAGCCTAGCAATAGAGAAAGCGCGAAATAGGAGAGAAACAAAAATTTTACTCACTTTGCAAAAGTTGATGGTGCTATATAGTTGAACTTGAAAGTAGGTATGTTTTGGCGGCATGTGGGCTCCGCGTGGCTCCGGTCGATAACGGCCCGTGGTGTGAGTGCGTGAGTACTACGCGCGTTCACCATTCATCTACACACCACCATTCATCGTTCAAATAACTCCAATAATCACCATACCTAAAAAAAAAGCAACAAAATGTTAGGTTATATAACTGTCAGGGAAAATTAGGTTAATACGAATTGATTGATTGATTAGTAGTACAAAATAGTTTGTTTATTTGATTGGACAGTGTTTTGCTTGTAATTGCACTGGAAATCGATCGAAAATTGTTGCGTATAATAGAGGCGATAATTTCATCACTTACATATATTATTACACAGTGTGTGTGTGTGTGTGTGTTTGCGCAATAATCGAGCTTTTGTTATTGTTGTCGCAAAGGGATAGTACACTTGTTCGAAAATGTCACGTAAACAGACTGATGACCATTGTCATTGTGACACCTGATATATTGAGCAATCAAGCTCTGGAATTATCTCTTCTTCCCTCTCACTCTCTCTGTCCTAGCGCGCAAAATATTAACGAACGAACAAAGATTATTTAATGCGAAATAGGGAACATGGGACGACGACGACGACGTCCACTCATGATTGATAGGGTAGTCACCAAAGCGGAAACTCGCGCGTCTCTCTGACATATCATAGAAAATTAACCTAAAATACTCGCTTGGTCTCTCACTTACACATAGAGCGCAATGGCGTGCAGAAAAAAACTTGTTATTTATGTGCTTCGGAGTGGAGGAGGAGGAGGAGGAAGAAATAGTGATGGCTAGCTGCCATTGACAATAGCCACAAATCACTAAACGACGACGTTTGCGGTGGACGTCCATTCTATAAAACGATGAGATAGTGCGCGCGTCCACCAGCTAGGGAACTACTGACTACTTTATTGTCATTATTTCTGCAGCATAAGCTCAAGCATTAATTAAAATTGTGAGTTGTTCCTCTCTCTGGTCGTTTTGAAAATTCTGTAGATAAATTCTGGTAAACAGCAATAAATCTGTTTGGTGTGTGTGGTGCGATATCGTATATATAGTCCTGCTGATAAGAGAACCTTAAATGACTTGATTGACGGCCGATGAAGTAGACGCACACGACTTATACACAACAAGATAAACCTTGAAATGGCGCGATAAAAATTCGCTATGGAATTTTGCATCTGTGCTGCTGCTGTTGCTGTTGTTGCTGCTGCAGCCTCCTTCTTCTCCCTATCATTCGCTTTTTGTTTGTTGTTCAGTTGTTGTTTTGTCTTGATCCTGATTTATTATAGATCGAGATGTCGTAGATAAACAATAAGGAGGTATTTTGTTCAGATTGGATATAAATACGAAGCGATACGTTCTTGGAACTCTATCGATGGTGAAAAAGGAGTTGAGAAGTTGGGAGTGGAGTAGTAGAAGGAGGAGGAGGAGGAAGAAGTTTAGTCTTTGTTTAAAGTTCAATAGGTTTCTCTCGATTAGTAGGACATTTACTATTTATTTACAATCGGTTAATGATACTTGATCGTATAATAGGATTATCCGAATACCGATTTTTCCTCTCCTAATCGCTTCGGACAAGTCATGTCGTGTCACTTTCTATATTATTCCTGTACATGTCATTCGATATTTCGCTTCCAGCTACTTAAAAAATTGTCCGAACAAATTCCTCTTCTCCTTAATGTCCTTAATTTAGAGATTCTGAGCGAGTAAATGATTGTTGTGCTAGTAAAGGATAAATGTCCTTTAGTTTAGTTTAGTTTAGAAGAAGAAGAACAAGCGAAGAGATAAATCTAATTAAAACATCAAAGATGTATCCGTTTTTGTTACATGCTATATGTATAGAATAGGGGTGGGGGGGTATGTTCGAATTGTTTAAGGTTCGTGATATCGGAAGGACGAGATTGAAATGTCCTGTGACGTGCCGTCTGTCAGAGGTGGATTGGAGGGAAGGGTGTTGTCGCTAGTGCCCGGGCAGACGTCTTTTGACCTGGCGTGCATTGCTTTGAGCCACAGACTGATCGATCGGCAGCACTGACGCTGACGGGAGACGGACAGCTCAGGACGGCGGCGGGGTGAGTTGCTGGTAAAGCGACACTTTCATCCTTCTCTCTCTCTCTTGCGCTCTCTCGAGAATGTCGTCATCGTCGTTCCACAACTAACCACTTTTCTACCACCACCACCTCCACCATCATCATCATCATCTTCTACAACAACAACATCCACCGGTCGAGCATTATCTCATCTAGGTCACCTTACAGAGGCTTAATTAACTATATATACAGGGAGATGCAAGAAATGCGTCATATTCGCATATAATATCAGTTTAATTAAAGAATGTTGGTCTAGACTTTATAGATAAGAGCTCGTCTGCTCGTAATGTAGTAACAAAGAAGGCGTAAATCAACGGTGCGCCATCGAAAACGTCTCTGGTGAGATATATAGTTGCCAGATAGACGAACTTCGCCTGACCGTAATAACTTATAGCTGATAGTCACCTTTTTATAATACCACTATGTCACTATACCATCCATCCATCCATTTCGCACACACACACACACACAAGCAAAGAAACAAAACAATTTTTTAAATAAAAAAATAAGTAGACGATAATGATGAGGCCTCTCCACTCCGAAGAGTTCTCACAAAATGCATTTAAGAGCTGACTTAAGTGTCCGCACGGCCATAAAAACATTTTATTACTCAATAATAGCACATCTTCACTACATGATACACCGAAATGACAGGGTACAGCAGCGAAATTATCTCTCCCAAGCCCATACTACGCGTTCGCTCTCATCATTTTAATTTCCACATTATCCTTCGAACGGTTTGCTTTCAACTCTATGATTTTCGTAAATTGACTTTATATTGTCTGTCTGTGCAGATTATAAAAAAGCTATATCTGTATATAATACAACAAATTAACGATAACTTTGCTGAAATAGGTAGAAAATTATACGAAAAGTGGTAATAAAATTTCAAACTTTTATCGATTTTTTTTTGTCTACCAAGTATTTATAAAAAAAAATGCAATTAATCAGATATTCTATAAATTCTATAAATGTTTTACGAATTATTCTTATAATTGAAGCAAATCTTTAAAAAAGAATCATAACAATAAAATTTTTAAGTATTAAGTAATAATTTTTTGAACTAAGCAGAAAATATTTCTTATTTCCCATTAGACAGTGGAATTTATTAATTTACAATTATTTTAAATAATAAAATTTTAAATTCGTTTCTTGTTTTAATAATAATTACATTTTGTATTATGTAATTTGTTGCTTTACTGCAAAACTAAGTTGATTTATGTGAAACGAATGTATTTTCATAGTTTTATGAATATTCTAATTAACGTCGGTAAATAAATGGCAAAATTTTTACAACATCACTCGGTTAAAACGTCATAAAAGTGGCAGTTCTTTGAATGACGCCATAATTTCGCTTAATTGGGCCAAAATGGATTAATAGTCTCAAAGTGTCCCGCAACTTTCAATGTTTTATAAAAAAAGCAAACTTTCCGAATCAGATTTTTAGAAATTTGTGTATCAATTTTTTTATGTCTTACATTTTTCGATAATTCCAAATTTTTAGTGAATTTTCACTGTAATCATATGTTTTACGAAGAATTAAAATAGTTTTGTGTTTTTCATGCATTTAAAAAGCAAATTTTCTCTTAAATTCAATGAAATCAAACATATTTCGTCATTTACTTAGCAAACTAGTTGCTATAGACAATCTAAACCATTAAACAACAAAATTATGCATTTTAAATGCAAGACAACGTTTACGGTATAAGCAAACCACTCTAAGTTTATTATAAAATTCAGCACCAATGATAATTCTCACGTTCATTTTTTATTTCAACTTTCATTATTTGCTTGTTACCTGTTGTGTGTGTATGTGTGTGTGTATGGGTGCATCTTCCGTATTTACCAACAATTTCCTGTCTTGCGATAACAACAGCATTTTTTTGGGAAACATTTTCGGCTGTTGTTGCGCCCGCGCGCGCCTTTATAGCATGCTTGTTCAATTAATTATCTCGTTTCGCTTTTTAATTAATTGGTGTTAAATGGATGGACGATAAATGTATCAAAAAAGCGCGAAATGAAAAATGGTACATAAACGCGAGCGTTTTTTTTTTCGTTTTTGCTCAAATTCTCATCACCCCATTCATATTCACACAATATAAACCAAATAATTAGTAGTAGGTATTCATTAAGCTTATCCAATCTATAATATAAGTAAGTTAAAAAAAAATTAGTATATTATATGCTTACTTTGTATGAAAAAGGCACTAAGCGTTGACATAATGAGCTGATCTGGATTTATTTTCATGTCCTCTTAAAGTAGATAACCGGTTCGGTTTTAGTGCATCCGGTAAAACACGGTTTGTTTATCTGTTTCTTCGTATTCTTCTTCACTTATTTTATACACACAATGCGAGTCTTCTTTTATGGTTGATAAGATATTGTTGATTATAAATTAATCAGTCGCACTGCTTTCCTATAAGAAATGCAAAGAATTAGGTTAGAATAAGCAAGTTTGCAATAGTGAAATAAA
>JAODFZ020036554.1:0-17758 GCA_027574845.2 Deinopsis erosa
ACTTCGCATTTGTATGTATGTATATCGGTGGGACGCAAATCTTGCGACGGCAAATTAACCCACTTCCTGTGATCGGATCGAGCTGAAATTTGGCAGATAGATTCATTGTCGAGAACATTGCATTCTATTAATACTTCGGCTCGAACCGATCACTGGAGGTGCTTGAAAAAAGGAAGTCCTCTGGATGTGCCCTTGTAACCATGGAAATGACTGAAATAATAAATTTGTCACTTTTGACAATTAAAAAGGAAAATGACTGTCATAATAGCTTTGTCACTTTTGACAATTATCCTAAAAATGATCTGACACTGTATTTATGATAAATGAAATATAGAGAGTTTTCAAAACATAGTTTTTAATAGGTTAAGTTCGTTAAGTTATTTTTATTCAAATTGAATTTTTCAAATAATCGCAAATAAACTACATATTTTTCTATTCATTAACAAAAATATATGAACGGTATTTTTATATTGTGTTAATATCATTGATAATTAAAACAATTTCAACATAACTTTTGTAAAAATATGTGTACCGTGTACAGCAAAAAAAATCCCACATATTTAATAACAATTTTTTTCAAAAAAATTCATTTTCTGTGTGTTTTAGGTAAAGTTTTTTAAGTTCTTGTAATTACATGTGATATTTTATTTAATACCCAGTTTTATTTACTTTGTGGAGTTCTGTTATCAGTAACTGATTATAAAATGCCCTTTTCAACGCAAGAACAGAAAACAAATTAACCGAAAATAAATCTGGGGCAATAGACTGGACACAGTCATATAAAATAATAAATTGTAGAATAAAATTTAAACGTGTATCAAACAAAGCTCTATAATCAAGAAATTTTTTTTTTACTTCAAGTTGAAAATAACTAACAATTGGCAGTAATAAATTGGCTTATGCATGTAATAAAGTTCTGGAAATGCAATTAAAGAAAAACAGTTTATGAACTGGAATTAAAATTAAATAAAATGCATTTAAAGATTTATGAGCTGCAACAAATAAAAACTCCTCTACATTTTATATAGTGTTTAAAGAGTATAATTCAGGACAGAATCTAAAAATATTTTTACTTCACTAATAATTGCTTTTTAAGATGTTCCGGCAATTAAATAAATCTTTAATGAAATTTCCTTAAAAACTTATAGAATAAAATAATGAATTTTAATGTTTTCCTTTTCAGTGTTCTGTAAGTTGTGGTACAGGAACTCGTACTCGATTAGTAACTTGTCCATCAGATAATTGCTTAACGCATCTAAAACCGGCACATGCTGAATATTGCGAAAATTCGCTTTGCCCTCAATCTTCATCATCACACAGCATCCAAACATCTTGGCTGCTCTCCGAATGGTCGCAATGCTCCGAAAATTGCGGAACTGGAGTGCAAACTCGCTTCGCCGTATGCTCAAAATCATCATGCAACGAACCGCAACCAGAAACATCACGAGCATGTTCGAGCGATAAGGAATGCGGCGGACAATGGTTTATTGGGCCATGGAGTGTCTGTTCAGATTCGTGCAAAGGGCAAGCGACACAGAAGCGTGACGTTTATTGTGTGATTAAAGTACGCGGCCAGGCTCGCATTACAACGGAAATGACCTGCTCATCAGCGGCTAAACCGGACGCGGAACGCATTTGCGAAGGCACTTGTCCGCCTGCATGGTTTACGAGCGAATGGAGTACGTGCGAATGTCCTCATCATGGCGCACAGAAACGAGACGTTAAATGTTTAACGTCCCATGGACAACTGGCTAGTGGATGCGCAACGGAAGAAATGCCATTAACCAAACGATCATGTGTTTGTCCTAAACATGAAGAAAAACATAAACCAGCACAAGATCAACCCGTTGATAGTAAGTAATCACTACAACAATCACTGATTAATTGACTTTGTACTTTTTGTATACTTTGCATAATCAAAATCAGCAATAATAATCCGTTTTTACAACAATCTACACTGTATGCATAAATGAATATATTTTTTTTCAGGAAGTTGCGTCGATAGGATAAGAAATTGTTACCTTGCTGTGCAGGCACGTTTATGTCAATACCCCTATTACACTAGCCATTGTTGCGTCTCATGTAAACGATCGCAACAAGATTTATTGGAATAGACTGTGATTGATTGACAAGTAGTCAAATTATATGATGAAGATTGGAAAAGAATTGAAAGAGGAGGAATGAATTAAGTAAATACAACGTACTGATATTATTAACCCTTTGTTTACCCTTCTCCTCTATTATTTTTGTGTTTTTACGCCTAAAATGAATGCTTGTTGCTGAGCCTGAATAGATGAATGAATTCGATGAATGATTTAATGAATAAAATATACTTATAGTTAATACTCTTATTATAATCTAACATCACATCAACGTGACGCCACGAAAACGTCAACATTACGCCAATTAGTAAGCGTAATGTTGATGTTTGGTTTATCTGACGTTAAGCAATTATGTATATTTTAGCCGACTTCTTCTAATTTCAATTAAAACAATCACATTTTTTTTATTTAATTATGACTGTGATGCGTTTTCTAATAGTAATAATATATTTTGTGTTTTATTATGTATAGTTTTTTAAAAGAGTTTAATGCACTGCCTCAATAATTTAATTAAAGGAGACAGAACTTGCCAAAAAAAAAATGAGTATGTAAATGAGCCTTATTTTTTCTTACAACATAACGCTTCTTATTAACCATTTATTTTATAAATATTTGTGAATGTTTTCCATCATTTTAGTTTATATATTAAACCCAAATAAGAACAAAATGTAAACTTTAACAAAATTTCTTCTATTATATTATATACTGTATGTGTAGAAAAATCATAATCTAATAATGTAATTAAGATTAAAGTAAAAGAATTTGTATAGTATTTATATCTATATTATTATATTATAACTATGATAAAAAAATCAATCTCTTTTTAACTTATCAATTTTGTATATGTAAAAATTGCTAGATATTATTTCTAACTTTATTTTACTTATAATTCTAGTTTTTAAATTCAATTGAGTATTATACTGTAAAGGCTACTGTATTTATTAGTAAAAAAATATAATTAAAAATAAAGTTTCTTTTTATGCTACTATAACGTAGACAACCAAACATACTATGTTGTAAAGTCAAAACTGACGTGGCTACGCATAACTTACATTCATTTTAAATTATAAAATAACTATACACGTGATAAAATATTATCGCATTGCTTTGTTAGTTACGTAAATAAACTACATATTATCTATTACATCATATTATTGCGGAGCGTATAATTTAGAAAAGAACAGTTCGAGACCGGGCAATCTCATAATGCAGCAATTAACGCACATTTCGTATAAAATCGTCTAATTTATAAATAGCAAAAAGAGTTGGCGAGCGTCGTAACGAACTATCCTTTAGTCGTCGTTGTGCCTCGTGCGTTGTTGCGCATTTAATTTTTTAAGTTAATTTCCTATAAATTAATAGTTTACGTTTTATTATTGTAAATTAATTAAACAAATCCATTCAATATGGATCCCGAGGCATTCCTCGATATCGCCAATCAGGTGGTGAAATTGAAAATGTTTCCCTATTTTGATATAGCGCATTGTGTGTTGTGTGCGCTTGCGGTTAGAGAAGATCTCGGAGCTGGTAAATATAAAAAATCTATCTAAAAATATATTTTGAATGCGCTATACCACGTACGTATACGTTTTATTTAGGCGCTCAACAATTTTCAAGAAAACATCCCTTGGCATGTTGGCTATCCTATATGTTGGTTGTATTTGCGGGTGGAATGGTCGCTGGTGCGCTTCTCGCCGAGCCAATTCTCGCTCCACTCAAAAACACCCCACAAATCATCGTAGCCACCCTTGTTTGGTAGGTGAAAGGGTTACTATAGCAACCACCTATTTTTATTTTGCCTTAAACTTCGACTTGTCATACGTTTAAAATTTTAGGTACGTTATTTTTTATACGCCGCTCGATATTGGTTATAAAGTAGCGAAATTTTTACCTGTTAAAATTGTGTGCGCTGCTATGAAGGAGATCTATCGATGCAAGAAAGTCTATGATGGAGTGACGCATGCCGCTAAACTGTATCCAAGTGCCTACTTGATAATGGTTATAATTGGTACACTTAAAGGCAATGGTGCCGGTTTCACACGACTCATTGAAAGGTTGATACGCGGAGTTTGGACACCAACTGCAATGGAATTCATGCAGCCAAGCTTGTAAGTTATTTTAAAACAGGTGTAAATAAATGCTTACATTTTATTTTGTTTGTGCAGCTACACAAAGTCCTGCATTGTCGCTTCCATTATTTTCATATTGGACAAGAAGACGGAATTAATTTCAGCGCCACATGCGCTCGTTTATCTTGGCATTGTCATCTTCTTCGTTTACTTTAAATTATCGTCAATCCTACTTGGCATTCACGATCCATTTGTGCCGTTTGAAAATCTACTCTGCGCATTATTCTTCGGTGGTATCTGGGACTCATTAGCTAAGATCCTTGGTCGTGGACAGATCAAAGAAGGCGAATCAAAAGATGCTAAAAAAACAAACTGAAAACAAAATGTAAACTATTATTTTCTTTTATTATTTGATGATGGAATTCGCTCCATGTGCGGAGGGGCGCATTTCCAACCTTTTTCCATAGAAAAGGCAAGACGACTCGATTTTGTTTCTTTTTTTATTTATTTGTACGTTATGAACCAAAAATATTTTGAATAAAAAAGTAAAATCGTAAAAATAGAAAATAGAAAAATAAGTAAAAATTGTCAATGGCACTTATCACTTTAAAGTCTAATCTGTGTTGAGCACTAGACATACACCCTGGAGCACCCAATGACTTAAATGCTCCGTTGTTCCCAAATCCGCCTCAAACACCAATCCCACTCCCATCGCGTTCCTGCGCAACGAAGTGGTGTAGACTGGAGTCCGCAGAGTGTTTTGCAATTTGAGACGGTGTGCCTCAATTGGAATAACGGCCAACACAGGGAGTTCTTCAATCAGAACCTTTGGAAGTGAGCGCTTCAAGCATTGCTGACTAATATCCCAGCGCGCACCTTCCAAATAAAGTCCGTCCACTAAACATGTTCCCGTTTCCGGACGCTCTTCTACATCCAAATGGTCAGCATAATTTGTGACGTAGGTGTATAATGTAGAGCGATCTAGCGGCCAATTATTTCTTCGGCAGGATATTTGGACCAAAGCCGCTAGATACGTTTCGGGAATGTGGAGTCCGGACAGCCAAATGACAATTGGATCACCCTGAACAGTCTAAAACGAAACAAACGAATAAATTTCAAGAAAAATAAGAAAGAAATTGAATTACCCAAGAGAAATATTGAAGTTGTCGTTTCTCAAAGTGATCCATCCAGCCACCCAAGTTCTTACAAGTAGCTGGAGCAAGTTTCCTCCACATCGCAGGCAATTGTCCATTATATAAGGAATAGGCTACATTATCCAATGTTGCATCCATACCAATTTCACCAGCAAGAGCCCGTTTAAGTTGTTGCAATGAACGTTTCATTGACTTGACCAATCTATTAAAGCGTTCCAGCTCTTGCAGTAAAACGATAATCGTTGGAGTCATCGACAATTGGAAATGTGTGCGCACCTTCCAAATCTCGTACGGTTCGGGAATTTTTTGAAGAATATCATTGGCAACATTCAATATAAATTCTTCACGGCTGATGCCCTCTCCTACCGCGCCAGTTTGCGGCTGAAGTTCAATCAGGTGCTTCCACATTTCCTTTGTCGCCTGAGTGTAGTAACCTATTTCTGCGTTTGGATGAAGTCCAAACACTTCCGGACTATTGGCTAGAGGTAACTCATCTATGGCAGCTGTAAAAAAAGTGCATAAAAGTGCTGTTTGATAATGAATAAATAAATTTACCAATATAATCTTCTTTTAATCCTTCGGGAGGTATAACATAGCTCACATATTCGTCATGATAGAAATGAAAAGGTTGGAATGTATCAAATAAGAAATCTCCCATGTATTCATCCATGTAGATTTTAACAATTCGTCTATCAAAATCATCAATTACACGTCCACCGTACATAACTTCACCAATTAAATATTTCAAACTGTTCCAAGGTATGCGTGTATCTTTAACTCTAACAGCCTTCGTTAGATAAGTATCCAGAATTTGTACACAAACATTAAAATCAGATTCATTGAAGTCATAACAAATATTCCATCCAATTTTATCATATTTCCTTCGTTCTTGCACAACAGCATGGAAAAAGGCAAGAACAAAAACTAACGGTTTAAATGAAGTATGCTGACAAGCATCCAAAGTATGTTGTCTTATTTTAAAGTAAGTATTACGCAAATTCAATTTTAATCCATTTGGAGGTTCAGTAACAACTTTCAAAGATCTTTGCAAAACTCCTATAGGAAAAGCATTCGTTGGATCAGTTGTCAACCATAGGCGGAAATCAGGATGCGGTTTGCTTATCTTCTCCAATTGTTTCTCCAATGTTCTAATAAATGATAAGAGTAAATGGCAATTCTGGAACATTAACCAAAATCCTCTCGATATTGCTTCTTCTAATAAAAGAAGCGCAGCATTTTCCTGTCCTTGTCCTAGCGATAGATATTTGAATGTTGCTTCGCACCGTTCACCAAGTTTCATTAAATCGTTGGTGGGGTCCGAGCCGGGACTTAAAATAAATACAACTGGCGTCATCGGCGTACTTTGATCAAAAATATTATCTAAACTTATAACCGGTGGCATGATATACTCCTCGCCCATAACTTCAGTTATATAGTCGCCCACAGCTCGAAAAACACGATCCACGCGAAAACATCTTAATAGCAATAAAAATTGAAAAACTGGAATGCGCTCTTTATAGCCCATTGGAAACTCATTTGATTCCGGATTATCTAAATCATACCAATCTTTCCATAGTTCAATATTTTTTTCAACGTCACTTGGTAAAGACCCAAAATAATCAGGAAATTCGACGCTCAATTTTAAAATATCTTCCCATCCCTGCGGTGAAATCCATTTAGCGGGACAAACGCGAGTTGATTTTTCCAATGTAACGGCACCTTTTATAAAGAATTCTAATTCCGGCTGCGTTATATTACTTTCGCTTAATTGCAGCTTTGTTGTCATTTGAAATGAAAACAAAAGTTTGTGTTTCTCAAAGATTCCTGTACAACCGTAGTCATAAACATTTTTAGTTAATGTATCAATTATATTCAACAAACGTTTCGCTAGCACTTTATGCGGCAAGGCTTTGCGTAACGAATAAGCGAACACTTCTAAATAGGACATCAGCGAATATTGGTACATTGTATTTACAGTCGCCATATCAGATAAAACGAAAAATAGAATAGCGCCTCGTTTAGCGACACTTCGATATCCGTCACGCAACTTATCAATATCCTTCGTCGTTTCGGCAGCCAACGATAATTTCGTCTTAACTTCAGCCGCTTTAAATTTCGTATTCTCCAACGTCTCAACCAATTCAACATTATCTAACATATTTCCAGTGCTCGTCGACAATTCTCTTAGTAAAGAATCCTCCAATTGAGATAATAAATTTTTATTATCAAATGTCTCGGCAATTAAATTTTCTCGTTGCTCTTCCAAATCGGCGCGTTCATTTCGCACAACAACACTTAGCAATTGATCTTCTAAGCCTGACAGTGTAACTGTGTAATTAATGACAACGCCTCGAGCGTATACCGCTGGATTGAAACTTGGATTTGCCAATTTCGTTGTTAGATACATGCGAAAGTTGGGGTCATAGTCCACTTCTTTGTCACCTAATATAACAAAGACACGACCACTTACAACTTTTATATTTTTCTCTAAAACATTATCGATAACTGGATCAATGTAATCATCAACATCTTGAAAGAGAATTGGTGAACCATATTTAATAGCCATGTCGAGATGTTTAAGAAAATCGGAGTCGTTGAAACTCAAAACTTTTAAATTCGTTTTTTCCTCGCGCTTCTTAATCCAATTTAGAGCTTGTTGTTGCGGATCTATACAAACCGGAAATCTAGATCCATGTAAGGTTAGGACGCCATTCTGTACTGATAATTCATCTGGAGGTAAATTCTCTGAATTCCACTTGCTTATTTCAACGTCGTTCGTTAAACTGCCTTCAATGCGGAAACTCTGACTCAATGGAATTTGTCTTTCATTAATGTCAGTATACCAATTGTCGTAAACCATTTCCCTTCGAAATTCGTAGCTAAATGGTGCACAGTAGCTCAAAAATCCAGCACATAGTAAACAATCGCCAACTAAACGTTCTTTATCGAAATGCAAGTTCTTCAAATCTTCAGTCCATCGAGCTTTCTCAGAACTTAATCCTGTAATTAATTTATCTGCTGCAATCAATCGCTTCATCATCAAATCAGTCTCTTCCTGTAATTCCATACGTCGCTTCATTGCAACTGCATATTTTTCATTCAATTTCTCTAAATCTTCTTCCAATTTAGCGATTTCACTATACAATTTTTGTAAGCTTTTCATGGCAGCGTTAAATTCAGCTTGTAACTTCTCAACACGCTCCTTTTTAGGTCTTACTTCCTTGTAAACGGCACAATATCCCAAAACAGCTGTCACAAATTTCAATAAACCATAACCAGCTTTACTGATTGACGCCATGTCATCCAGTTTGTTAGATTTTTTTAAATGCGCTTTCACCGCTGCAACTTGCTTTTGCGTTATTCCATCGACATTCAATTCTTGTAAGCTTCGCAAAAAGGAAGGATCCGACATCATTCCTTTCGCGCTCTTCCATGACACTTCCTTAATACCTCGAATAATGACAACACATTCGCATACAATCTGCACTGCTTCCGGCGGCGTAGCAAATGAACGAATTTCAGTAATGTCTGATTTGTCTAAATCGGCTAATGCTAAACGAGCAGTTTCTAACGCTGGTAATGCTTCAGATAAAGCCTCTTCAGCTTCAGCTTGTTCAACAACAATAACTTTTTTCTGTTCCTCAATCTCCTCACTTCGTTCTGATGCAATATTCTTCTTTTGCGTTGCATTTCTTGTGCCAGTTTCAATTTCCTGAAGCATTTCTTCGCATTCCTTTGTAGCTTTAGCAACAATCACTTTTTGCTTTTCCAATTTTGCATTAAGAATATCTAATTCAGCGCTTGCTTCATTAATTTTCGCTATTCCACCATACAATCTGTTACATTGCGCATTAATTGATGAATCTTTTTCTTCTAGTAATCGCAAATAAGTCTGTATAAAATCTAAATAATGTTTTGGCGTCACAAAATTCTTTCTACGTAATTTCCTTAAAAAATCGTGAGTATAAAAATTAACTGAATTATGTACATGAACAACATGATCAATAATTGGCATGCGATATGGTTCGGGTATTTTAATATTCTCCTTTAAAAATACTGAAGCGACTGCAATCAAAGCTTGTTGCGGCCACGGAAAAATCCAATCAATGCACGTGTTATTCACCAAACCAGGAAAGTTGCGACATCGCTTACTTAAGATATCACCAGACGGCGACATTGATAAGACGACATGCAAATTGTCAGTGCATTTGTTAACAAAATATTGCCATACTCCATCTTTGCTTATACCATAACCGGCATCTCTAGAATGATTGCGAACTTGTCCAATAATCGCATCTTTTTCCTCATCTGTGAACAAAGCAGGGACCATTCCAATCATTAAAATGTTATTAATAAATTCTAAAAAGCCTTCTTCAGCTATTTGTGCAGCGGTGAATAGAAAAACGGATGGTTTGCGATCAATTCCTAATTGATAGAAAAGTTTCTTTAGATCTTCCTTGAAATTAGTTTCATTATAACCTCTACAAAGCATAATTTCAAACATTTCACAGCCTGCTGTGAATGCAGCAAGTTTTGTTAAACATGCTTTGCCACTTCCACCAACTCCCACTAACATAACATGCCCTCGTTGCAGCCTTAATCCTCGATGAATTCTCGTTAGATGCTCTAACGCATCATCAAACAAAACTATGCTAAGTTTTGATTTTCTTTCATTAAACTCTTCCAGAATTTCTTGGAATAAAAAGTAAATCGCTTCGTAATCCAATAAATCTTCATAATAACGCGGCTCGTCCTCATTAATCGCGTTTCGATAATCTCCAAACAGAATGGGATCGCGCATGACATATTCCAATAAATCTACTTCCGGTTCCTTTTCCTCGTCGTCGTCATCCTCCGCCTCCTCTGCTTGTTGCACTACGGGTTCATCGGGCACAAATTGAACTTCATCAGGATCCTCTGAGACAACCAATGGAGCAGGTGGTGCAGGTGGAGGGAACGTTTTGCTTACCAAATCAATTAAATGGTTGCGCATCAAATCTTGATCTTCAACTGAAATCAATCGATCGCTTATGACGCGCATGAATTCGTTCCGCCAAACGCGCACAACTTGATGCTTTAAGTGATAATGCAAGGGAACGATAGTGCACATTCCCGCGACAATACGCGACAAATCACGCATATTAAATATGTAATGGAATTTATTTGGCGTTGGTGGAAGTTCAATTGTTGTTATTTTATATAAAGCTAAGGTAATATTAATCAATTCTTCGCTTATTCGCACTGCTTCCGCAAATATTTCTAAATGTCCCTTCAATATCGATGAATAAATGTGATGTAATGTACTTTCAGTTGGAAATGCAAGATTGAAAACTGTAAACATTGACATAAAACGCTGGTCCACTTCATTACGTCCACCACCAGCGCAACCCATAGACGCAAAGTAGCTGATATCTCTTAGATTTTTCCAAATCAAATCTTTTCCGCGATCGTAAAATCCGCCTTTTTCGAACAGCAATTTTAATAAGGCAATTGGCTGTTGCGTGCCATAATCGTCAACTTGTGGCATATTCATATCATCAATGAAACAAATTAATTTCTTGCCCAGTGGCGGCCCATAAATATCCTTAGTTCGCTTTTCTACGGATGATTCTAAGTTACGTTGCACATCCATCGATGAAGTTCTCGATGAAAAATTTATATTTAATAAGATAAAAACCTCTTGATTAAGAGCGCGCAAGAAATCTTGTATAATAGCGGTTTTCGATGTTCCTGTTTCTCCAACTAGAATGATTGGACGTCGCACATCATTCATCAGCTTCAAAGCGTACGTTATTTTAATTGTATCAACAGTAGGTACTAAAATCTCCGAATACCTCTTGCTTCTATCATGGTGGTACGGAGGAACTAACCAGTCCCAAGCAATCCATTTCCTTTTCTCAATATCAAAGAAATAATCATACAATGTTGGAAAAGCTACCGGTATTTTTCCAGCTCGACATGGATTTTCAGGAGTATCCTCTTCTTGCAACATAGAACACTGCTTCTTACAATACGAATCAAAATCGGCTCTTACATCAGCAACTAGAGGTGCTCCCAAAGAATTATAGATGCAAGCGAGAAAAACGCATTCTAAAAGATTCATGTCCACTTCTTCATCTTCTGTATGAATTAATTCAAGAGGCTGCGGATACATAGCATCGAACATAAAACAAAATTGTGTAACTAAATTTAAGGCAGTTTGTGGTATCACATTCTTAAGCGGCGTCAATTGTTGGGTGCCAATTTGGCCCAAAATAATATAAGATAATAGAACGGGAATATATTGCTCATACAATTCGCTTAAATATTCTCGTTCTGGTCCCCACGTTCGCGTTTTAAGCCATTTATCCCAAAAGGGTTGATAGCCTAAATTCTTTGGATCAACATAAACCATTCCAGCGCGTGATACAGTAGCAGGTGACGCGTACGCCAAATCACCCACCTCAAACAACAAAGCGCAAACAGGCGTATTTAATCGAATACGTTCACCATTCGCCAATGTCAACAACTTATTATCATCCATAACTGAATTCATATTTTCAATCCATAACGCATCGACGTCACCATCAAATAAAACATATCTGCGTTCTTGTTTTTCAGTAGGTTTATTCATTTCACGGAAAATGTTTGATAACAAGCCATCCGTCCAGTCTCTAGTAAATGGATCCAAGATTCCATACAGTTCAATTACTGAGCACGCTTTTGGATTCAAAGTAGTTATCTTAGTTGGTAACCCTAGTACAGTTTGAGCTCTGCTAAGCGTTTGTATAACAACTGATTTTCCTCCTCCAGTTGGTCCAACTAACATAGTTGAATGTCTAGTCATCATCGTCTCATAAAATTGCACAACTTTATCAACTTGATCCGGCAGGATAATATATTTATTTTGATCTAATACTTTTTCAACAGCTGCATTAAAAGCGGGATAACCAACACGCGGACAATCCATGCCAGGAAACAAATCGCGTATAAGTCCCAGAAATAGTGGCACATCTTCAAATACAAATTTAGGAAAATTCATGTCACGTAACGCTCGCATCAATACTAAAGTTTCCGATATGTCGGGTGATGCGCGCTTCAAGACACCAGCCATACGCAAAACAGAATTCAGAGCTCTCAAACCCCAATCGTAGTGAAATTGCTTCGATAGTTGTTCACGCGCTAATTTATACAAAACTGTCATTTTCTTAGCTAAGACTTTCGCTTGGAGAAATCCATCGCTGAATAGCGAAATCAAACAAATCAGTTCCAAATCAGGCATAATGCATACAACAGGACGAAATAGGGCCTTCACTGATTCTGGTAATTCTGTGCGTCCTGCATAGCCCGGATTCATTGTAATAAAAATACCAACTTTCGGATCCAAATCAATTTCAATGCCTTCGAATATAAATTTCTTAACTTGCATCACTAATGCATTTCGTATTGTTTGCAATTGCGTTGAAATGACCGATAGGACTGAAATGTCAATTCGATTGAATTCATCGAAACATCCCCAAGCTCCGCATTGCGCTAATCCCGCCAAATTAGTTCCAATCGCCTTAAAATCCATGCCTTCGCCACAATTTGTGACAATACACAATAAGGCCATAGCTTTGGCTAAATCTTTAGTTGTTTCAGTCTTGCCTGTTCCTGCTGGACCAGCTGGCGCGCCGCCTAAATGCATAAGCAACGCTTGCGTGATGGTTAAATAAATACGATCAGTCAATGGTGTGATGACTAAACGTCCATTCAGTCCCATATATTCGTAACCATATTCGAATGATCCGGTGCATTGCGTCACCCATATATTATCCAAATTATTAATCCAATAAAATCGAAGTTGACTTTCCCATTCAAATTCTGTTATGTCTGTTACACTGTCGCGTACGAAATTTTCAACAATATCTCTGGCATGGACTTCAATTGTTGCTACCGTCTTAAATTTAGTCCTATCATTAGCGGTTAATTCCTCGCGTACAGTTATTACAATATCATCTAATTGCTTATTCAACTGTTCTAAATATTCCTTCATAGCCCTTTTATTTCCATCCCGAATTTTAAAGAAAACATTTTCTACTTCCGCTGTCCACCATACTTGATTGCCAGCAAGACATACCATGCCTTGATAATCCAACATCCATTTCGTTCTTGGTCGATGAGTCTTTCCATAATCATAAATCGCTTTCTTAGTAATGTAACGATTCGATCGACGCATTTCATGTAGAACGTCATTCATCCAATCTTCGACTTTCCCCTCAGCATATACAATATTCCTAAATTCCATTATTTCCCGTTCCACTGATATCATAGCTGAAGCAGTCATCCGCTCTTGCGAATCTAGCGTCAAACGTAAGGACTTGATATTATCAAACATCTTCACCATGTGATCTTGCACAACACATGGATCACTACTTCCCAAAATCGATAGCAATTCATCGGTCGATATGAAGAAGAAGCGCGGAAATCGTCTCCTCTTTGCATCTAAATAATCATTTAATGATTTCTGGCATCGATCTAAACCATTGCCTAAACCTTGCAAATCATTTAAGCGGCCAGTGGCTGTACAACAATCTAGCACATTTGGATTCTTCGCAGTTTCGATCATAATACGTCTGAAGAGTTTATCAATATCATCAAACTTCTTCGCTTCTTCCGGTAATTGCGATCTAATATCGCCACCAATGAAAATCCCCTCCAAATACATCCATTTTCGTTGAACGAGAAACCATTCATCAATAACTTCACCAATCAACGATAAATTCTTCTCCCATTTCTGTACCAAAGGTAAAAATGGTCCCACAAACTGAGATCCAGCCATTGATTGTAAATTCATTGAATTATCATCCAATATTTGCATTATTTCATCGGCCGCGCCCAAAATGTAACCTCTCTCTTCATTTCCTTTCATATGTTTATGCACGGCAAATTGTATTGTATTCCAAGCATCAATGATATCTTTGACACCTTTCTCAATAGCTAATTCCTTAATCGCATTATTAATAATTTCTTCCGCGATATCCTGATAACGATGCAATTCCATGGTGAACATGTTATCTAAAGTAAAGCGATCCGCTGACATATCAAAATGTTGTCCAGTTTTGTTCATCAGTTCTTTCCAATGGCGTTCACGCAATGCTTCATTTTTCAATGCAACCATCAGCGGAACCGCATTTTTGAATTGCTTCATCTTCAAGTCCAATGCAAGACCGATAGGTGATGTACGCACAACTTTCGGAAGTTTTCTGTATTCTTTCATAAACGTTTCAATTCCATCAACTAACGCTTGTGGATTTAAATTCACCCATAATGTGCGGCCCCAAACATCACGCGCAGATTTTTGCGTTGCGTATATTTTATAAACCATCTGCAAACCTTCAAATTCCGATTTGCATCGTAGAAATTCGGAATAATCTGCCAATGGTATGTCAAATAACATTTCAGCTTGAACGAAATTGAGGCGCTCACTTTCATAAAATTCAAACATTTTTGTGTAGTGTTCCATTAAACTTAAGCCATGATCTAAGTCATCATTAACAGCACCAGGTCCTTCCGTATCAAAAGTCCTCACAAACTCAGTTAGACTCAAACAAAAATGCATTATTTCCTCCAAAGTCAATGCAGCAAAACGCTCTTTTGTTGCTTCCAAAGTCTGCGAACGATACAACGCGCTGACATATAACGATTTCCACTCCTTTTCCAATTCATATGACATTTTCTCTTCTTCAGGATCATAGGGAATACTATGCGTTTGTAAAATATTATAAACTTGTTGCGCATTTGTATATTTCAACTCTGCATTAACATTATTCTTCATAATGGTGCTGATTGCTTGCATAATAGCTTTAAACAATTCTAAACCTTTAATATTTTTCTTAATAACCACGCGTAATGAATCAATTTCTTCCTTAAATTCAAACATTTCTACTTTAGTAACTTCAGCCAGTTTTGTGCCAATCAGAGTTTTATATTCCATTGCATGTTCAATAATTATATCCAATAGAGGACGCAAATTAATTCTAATTGAATCCACATCCCATGTATCCGGATATGCAGTCAAATAATCAACAATATCGCCATAATAATTGAAGCGCTGATCGTATTTTGAAATAACTCGCGTTTTCTCAATGAAATTATCGCAAATTTTATCTTTATCGAAATTCCATAGGAAACTGTACCGCTTCCATTGCAACAAATATTTATGCACTTCCAAAATCGCTTTTTGTGCTGATGTTTGCACAGTAGCTATACTTTCATGCACATCCGTTATCAGCATGATATCATCATAGAATGAGAAAACAAATTGCTCGTCACTTGATGCAATCCGTTGCGGTTCGCATAATATGCACGTGCCATTCATCCAACGCGGAAGTACTTTCAATCTCTCTAAGAATTCGTGTATTATTTTCACAATAATATTATAAATTTCTTGTTCGCTTGGTCGGATAACAACAGTTGATGAAAAGAGTCCAGCATCAACCTCAAACATTAATTCCTTTTTCACGAACAGCTTATTGAAATCTTCCAAATTTTTTAACACAAAATCGCCAATTGCGTTATAAATTTTATTTTCCCAATTCTCGTAGTAGAGTTTCATATGATGCGATGCGCCAGTATTCGTATTCAATGTGAGCGTCTCCAACTTCATTATCAAAGGACCGAATTGTTTATAACTCGCCAATAAGGCGCACACCCTTTCAGTACGCTTATCACGCATTACATCGAAAAACGTCTTACAATCCAAACGCTTCGGATTTTCAGATACTAATGTAAACGGAAAGAAATCCGCTGTTTTTATGAAATTAATATTATCCATCATAAATTGTTCAGTGTGCTGTATTTGCTTATTAATCGACACCAAATGTTTCAGCTTCAACATGCATTCTTGACAGTATTCTTTAATACTCAATGAAGTCCAATGAATGCGCATTATACCTGGCTGCATTTGCGCTTCAATATCAGTTATAATATCGCGCAAGAAATTTAGTTGTGATAATGATAGATTGCTGACTGTGTTGTTATAAGTGTCGACCATTTTGCGGACATGTTCGACATCTCCACGTAGACGCGATTTTTGTATGCTTGCATAATGAATTATGTCCGGAATGTGATAGCCTGTTGTCTGCATCAATTCAGCGCCTGATATAACATCATAGATGCGTTCGTCAAAATTTAGAATAAAACGTATGTTTTCCTCTGACATCATATTATTGCCCATAAAATCAATCCATGATATTTTGGTAAAGGTTTTCAATCTGTTTACGAACGTAGTTATGCTTCTCGTTTGTGCTAATTTGACAGCTATAAAATATTTCATAAATTAGTATTATTTTATTTTTGAATCTTGTAAAATGCTTACATTTTTGTGCGCCATGAAGTTCAAGCTGTTTACCAGATCGTTCTGAGCGATCTGTATCGAAACTACCACTAACTACTCTCACTCTGGAGGGTTTTGAACTCGATTTAGCTAAAATTAAATTAATTATGAATACTGATGAATCGAATTCAATAATTTTTTTTATGAATAAACACAGGGTGGCGCATAAGTTCTTAGACTACTTCTTAATATGATTTTTGGTTAACTTTGGACTCTTTCAATACATTCTGTTAATTTTGCAGAATTGTCGGTATAATTTTGATCTAGAAACTGCACTTTTCTTATGTTAAGTAATTTGTTTTCAATCTTGATTTGTGATAAAAACTGAGTTGCATAAATAAAGCTGGGAATGCGCAGCTACAAGTTGGACCGTGGTCATTCCATTAAGGAAGGAATGAAAGTAAATCGTTTATAAATCGCAAAATGGTTCCGATGGTCGTCTCCAAAACGTTTTATTCACCGATGAGACAGCCGATCCACAACTGCCAAAATAATCGGCAACTAGTCTGGTGCGGCCAGAGGAAACACTTTCTACAAAAATTGTCTCTGGAAGGCATTTCGCAGCCTTTGTGATACTTTGGGATGGTATCTGTTCATTAGGAAATTCATTGAAAGAAACGTAAAAACCAATGCCGCCAATTACCAACAGACGTTTTTAAGAGACGTTCTGCATCCTATAGAGATTCGATGCAGAAGAAATCATGCTCCAACAATACTGGGCACCAGATTATCAATCGCGACGTCCGAAAGGATTTTCCTGACTTTTGTGACAAGGACGTTTGGCCTGCAAACTCGCCGAATCTTAAGAGCGCCGTCTGATCCGAGTGTAACGTTTCACACCCGTGTGATGTCGCTAGGTTCGCATCCCCACCAAATTTTAAGAAGAGGATAGCATTAATCTGAATACGACAATTATATGTTCGCCTCGCGTTTATCGTATGCTTGTGCTATAGAAATACGGAGGAGTTTAATCGTGACGTATGGTGTTGAATAAGAACAGTAGTCTTAGGCTGTAAAGGGATGCGGAGACGTAAGAAACGGGCACGCGCCAAAAGTTGGAAATTTAAAATTTCCAGT
>JAODFZ020036560.1:0-12939 GCA_027574845.2 Deinopsis erosa
AATGAGCAGAACTATGAGTCGTGATGAATTCATACAAACATTAAGCGCTAATGGCATTCCACAATATCAATTGAACACTTGGGCCTGCATCGCTGAACATGAATCCCATTTTGATACGAATGCTTATAATCCAACAACTGGCGATCATGGAATCTTCCAAATTAGTCAAATCTATTGGTGTTCCCCACCAGGTAACTTTTTATTTCTATTATAATAAATTAATTCATTAATTCGTACCTTTAAGGAACTGGATGTGGAATGACTTGTGCTTCATTACATGATGATGATATCAGAAATGATATAGCATGTGCTAAGATAGTTCTTGATGAAACACGACGTATATTTGGAGGAAATGGTTTTCAAGCATGGACAACTTATCAATATTGTCAAAATTTGTAATTAATGCAAATAAAAATATAAGTGCACATTACTTAAGTATCTTATTCTAATCTATCTTATCTAATGGAAATTCAATTATTCGAAGAGTTTTTTGCCTCATGCACATGATCTTCATCAGTCATTGTTTCTTTCCATTTTTGTAATAATTTTCCTCCTTCAGTATCTGGTATCTAAAACAACTGTTTATTCCTTCAATGAAACATTTTCTTTCTCATCTACATGTTGTTTTTCAACGTGCCTATAAAGTGTTTGCTAAATTATTAATAACATTTCGTCTATTTGTTGAAACTGATTGTCGATTTCCCAAAAATTCTTTAATGTTGAAATATTTCTATCTACGCTGTAAGAAGAGAACAGAATAGCACGCAAACAAATGATATATTATTTATAATTATTTATTTTTCAAACAAGTTAATTCTAAATTTATAAGCAACCATAATTACTAGAATAGAATATATTAATAATTTATAATCTTCAAGATAAGATTTTGATATACGAAGCATAATTTCTCTCAAATATATTAAAATTTATATTTATAATATAATCGTTAGATATATAATATGTATATTTATATACTATATTCATGTATAACTTCAATAAAACATCTTCTTATTATCGCAAACGACAATTGGACTTATAGGACTTATAAATTGTCAAAAGACGTATTGTAAGGACAAACAATTATTGTAAGACCGAACAAGCATTAGAATTTAAAACATAAAATATGTATAATTGAAAGTACCGCACCTTTTCTAACAAACTGTATTTTGCTATTAGTCTTTTTCATAATGTAAATGAATATACTAATCAATGGTTCAAATTGAAAAGAGCCAATTTGGTCAAAGTATGTATGTAAAATAAGGAGCACAAAATGATTTTATTCAACACGGGTAAAAAATATAGCAGCCAATTACTGTTGTTGCCTTTCTTCGGATATAAATTGATCAAGAACTTGATTCATTGAACTGCGCAATTCTTGCTCTGATCTTCCTGTAGGAGACATGATTACTTGCGATGCAGTCCTTACGGTTTTTGTAATCCTAGAAGCAAACGAATTCGATTAGAGATATCTGAGAATTTGCAATTTACAAAAATAGAAGCATAACGAAGCAAACTCTACAACCGCACTTACTTTGCACCTGTTACTGGATCAATTGTCTCTATTACTGTTTCTGTAAACTGTGGTTCGTGTTGATAGAAGTCCTCTAAAAAATTCAACCAAAGCAAGTTATTAGCAATATAATATAAAAAGTACACTTTTATATATCGGTATCATATTATGTTAAGTATAGATATGATAAACATCTAAAAGCTTTCGATGGCTGTTGTAAAAAAGAAACACATTTTATGTAATTATTATTTTGATAATATTTTGTAACATTTTACAAAGCATTAACAAAATACAGCAACTGCTTACATTCATTATAAGCAGCTTAATAACGAAAACAACAAGAAAAATATAATATACAGAATGATGGCAAATTTATCACGCGCGTGCGCTGTTAGTTAAAATCAAACAATTAACATGCGTTAGTTTTTATTATAATCAGATAATTAATAATTGTTATACGGTTAAATCAATCACATCCGAAATTGGCATGAAATTCGCGACCGCTTTTTATTTGCACCTATTGTAAAAGAAAAGTGATAGCGCGCACACGCGCGCGTGTTTATTGTGCATGATGTGTGATGTGAACAAAAACAAACGAATCGTACAACATGTGTAGCCGAGCCATTCGTTTGTTAATTTGCATACCATTTGATATTGATTTAGCTTTGTGCTGCTAACAGTGCCATCACGATCATGCTTATTGCCAATACAATAACAGGCACTATTCGGATTATTGCATGCCATCTACCTCCGGACTCTAACAACAAGTAGTTAGAAACTATAGCTAAAAACAACAACAAGTAAGAATGTAGTACAATTAGAAGAAGATAAGATTAAAGAATTAATAAAAAAAAGTAGTCACATTATCGTAATGCTTTTGAATTTATAAGATTGTGATAGATTTTTCATAATCTGATAGAGTTCTAATTTATAATCAAGAATTGTAGTAGTTGTAGTAGTAGTAGTAGTAGTAATAGTAGTACATATATCAAATTCAAGAATCGAAATCATGCTTGCATGCAAAAGGCATTCATTATATACATTCACCATCAGTCAGTCGTGCATTATTTATTTTCTATTAACAAATTATGTTTATAAATTGGCTTTTTTTTTTTAATAAAATAGCTCGCAAAGCTTTATATTTTCATTCTAGTTACCTGATTCACTGTCACTAAGCTCGGCACCCGCCTCGTGCAGGGCAATATCCGAGCCACTAGAGCTGCCTACTGTTCTCATACTAGTCTTCTTTAAAATACCCCTAAGGGGAGGACTACGTCTACTATCTGTATCAGAATCCGAATCTAATGTGCTACTTTTCGAAGCTTTCGAGTCTGGTGACACTAAATCACCGGATTGAATTCTAGTTGTTTCCGTTATCAGAACAGGTATCTTACTTCTATGTACACCATCATCAATCGTTTCGCTTGTTATTCTAGTCACAGTTGTTTTAACAACCGGATCTGTTATATCTGCATCATCCCAATTGAGCGATAGTTTAGTGAATTCTTTTAATGGATCTTTCGAATGCTTTTTTATCGTTTTCACCTTTCCGCCTTTCGACGATACGGGAATTCTACTTAGAATATCGTTACTTGCATCATCAAGTAATAGTTCTAAATCTTTTTCATCATCAGTGCGATTATTTGAACGAGTTTTGGCTACGGGAATGTGTGACAATTTTGGAGATTCTCCAAATGTAACTGTATGTCCGTCACAAAGCGGACTGGAAGCTTCATCTTCTAGAAATTTAAACGCCTCCTCACTTTTTAATATTGGATCGGTTGAACCATTCTGATTAATCTCATTAACAACTTCCTCCGCTTTACGTATAACTTCACCAATCTCTGATGCAGCAGCATCTTCCAAATCTGAACGTATCTTTTTACTTATACTATCTAAATCAATCTTCAATGAGACATGATCGTCTTTCCTGCTTGGTATAATAATATCTTCTTCAGGTAAAAAGTCGTTTCGTTCTTGATGAAGAAAATTTAATGTATCGCTGACGTTTCTCTTCAATACTTCGATCGAATCAGGAAGAAGTTCGGAAGTCGACTTACCACTCTCCGCGGCAATCAGACCTTCACGAAGACGAGGAAAACAATTGAATATCTACATTGATAGGTACATCACAAAACCACCACCACCCAAAAATATAGTGTGCTCAAAAAATAAACACCCAATTGTAAAACAAAACAATATACGTTTAAATATAGTGAAGAAATACCAAATAAAAAACAAAAGCCACACGCACAAAAATTTAATAATAAAATAATATAAAAATAAACAAACTACAAGAAGAGAGGTTTGTGTCGGTGTTTCGCATAAAGCATAAAGTGAGAAAAACAATCAAATGAATAGTGTTAGTGTACTTTTTCTTATGTGCTAATAAGGCTACGTAAACGAGAAAAGGTGCTACATAATCTAAACCCTTTCTCTATATACACGCGGGAGCTATAATTTAATTCAACAAAAATTACTTCTCTCTTATAAGTAATTTTTGTGGTGTGATATATTAATTTGGAATGAGGCGCGAACAAATTTATAAACCGTTAATGTGTTACACGCGCATAATGAATTTATGTAATTATATGAAATTCTTACCTTCATTATTTGCCACTAAATTCTTTTCCGCTAAATTGAAATCAGCTGGACTTGGCGGAGGTGTATTAGCATTCGGATCTATACGAAGCATGCTACTATCTAACTTCTTATTTAACTGCTGCGTAATTTCCTCAATATTATTAGCGTTTGGTGATAAGGAGCGATCATTATCCAAGATTACTTCTTCTGAAGTGGTTGGTGATGCTTCCCGATGTGCTTGAATTTTCGTGTCGATCGATTCCTTTGCAGGAAATTCGCTTATTGTATCGGTCAAATCTTTCTCGGTCGAATTATCGTTATTATCATCTAAGTAAACAAAACCATTAATAAAAAACATAAAACTCGGATAAGAGATTACAAACCATTCCTTTCGCTTATATCCAAATCATCTTGACTGCCTGTGTAGGTTTTTAAAATTGCGTCTCTGTGAAGTGATGTATCTCTGGATGGTCCTAATTCGTCTTTTAATGTATCGAATCCCGATTGATCTAATTCAACTTTAGCATGCGCTTGCTCTAAATCATCCGTGACAAGTTCAACATTGCAAATACATTTGGCCACTATATCCGGTCTTCCAATTGCATTCAATGCTTGCTCCAATCTATTTCCTGTTGCCCGATTAGCCCTTTGTCGCAACCACAAACGGAACATAACCATTGCTTGCTTCGATTCATTATCGGGATACTCTTCTCGAATCAATTGTATATCGGAAGGTGGAATTTCCAATTCCAATGCAAGTTTATCCCAATCATCTCGAAGTAGATTACTTATATCTGATAGACGAAAATCGGCACGATGAATTGTCTCTTCGTTGCCTAAACATATAATGTACAATCTGATTTGAGGTTAGATATAAAGCAACTTACTTATTCCTTTGTATGAAAGAAAACTGTGATCTTTATCAATTGAAAGTAGATCAGATTGTGAATCTCGATCTGGAAGAATTTCTTTTGGCAGTTGTAATTTTAAAGTACATAAAGGTATTTGATTTGGTTCGCCTCTAGCTACTTTCGGATCGCTCATAAATATGATCCTTCCTTCAGGCTCATCATCAACATCACGTAAGCGCATTGTAAAGGCTAAACGATTTTCGCGGAATGCTTTGAAGTTCAGTTTAGGTTGTTCACCAGATTGTAAAACCGGCACCAAATTTCCCGCAAACTCCATAAAAACATCTTTATCTTCCAACACCTACAACAATATCGATATTAATAGATAATCAATAAACGTATTTTGAGACTGACTTCAATATCACGACTCTTTGCGATTTCTCTAAAATGCTCTTGATGTTCTAACGTTTTATCTTCCTTATCATCCGTCATGCAAAATACACGAACTCGTGCCTCTAGGGCGCTAATTCGTTTTGCAAACAAAACAAATTTAGCCATAAAAGGAACATGTGCCGCCTAAATCAAATTATTACGATTATCGCATTTAGAATATTACATAAAATGATTATAAGTTACTTGGGTGTAAAGATCTGTAGCCATTCTTGCTGAATCGGAGACATTTCTACAATCCATTAGCCAAAAACGTGCAGAAACTGTTGTTGTAAATGATACACAATCCTTAACAAATGATAAAGGTGTCGAACCCGTAACATCTTCCCAAACAGCTTTGTTTTGTCCTCCTGTACATAATAAGTCATAAAAAATATATTTTAACTAAAAAAAAAAGATTTCTATTTATGATTACAATAAGAGAACTAAAACAATCAGAATGTAAATAAAATTATAAATATAAATGAAAAAAAGTATAGATACGAAAAAATTAAAATTGAAACTAATTGTAAGAAATAATAGAATATTTTGAAAATAATAAATAGAATACATAGTGGAACTAAATTTACCTGATTTAGTTCCTACGAAGCATGTATACGAACATAACAGTTTGCACCAAGTACATACAACATCGATAATAGAAAAAGAAATCAACAATAATAGGATTTATATTTTTGTGTCAATAAAATAAACCGTTAACAATATTTTAATGAAAGTTCACACAAAAATATAAATAACTAAACTTTATATTTACGTGCAAACATTATCTACAAATATCGAATTTTTATTAAATATATATTTCTTTTTTTATTTTGTAAATAAAAATTGAAAATCCGGCATTCTTAGTAAAACACAAAAAACTGACTACCAAGAGCCAAAACATCAAAATAGTGCTATGATATTGCAATCGGTGCAACTTTTCCTAAACTAACCTAAGACACCTAGCAATAACATTTCTTTTTTAAATGTAAATTAATCGTTTACAGTTAGATAAGTTAACTAAAACATACCTGTAATCGAACATAAAAGTCGTAGAGTTGGAGCTGATCCAGAATATTGATTAATCATTCCTTGTGAATGTGCTCTTGGTGCAGGAAGACTAAGCGTTATTGCTTTATGGAATTTTCTACGTCGTGGCTCAACAGTGACAATTGGAGATACAGCAACGCCATGACCTAATAATTTAGACACCATATCCGATTCCATATTTTGTGCCTATAAATATAATAATAATATAAATATAAATTAATAATAATTAGAAGTAATTAGTGAGAATTAGAAGTGTTGAATCCAAGGGGGTACCCGTTAGTGGGGAAACGCCCCAGGATAATAATTCCCCCCGGAGTATATCTAAGATATGTATAAAACATACAAATTACTTGTTTTTTTGTAAAGAAATCGGTTATTTCTGTCACCACTTAAGACTTATTCCCTCACGTATTAAACTGTCTGGATTCAACACTGTTTAAAGTAAATATTTATATTTTATTCATTTTATCATAATTTTTAAACAAAATAATAGTTTATCAAATAATCTAATGAATCGCTTAATCCGATTTGTAATGTGTATTCAGTTTTTAGATTTTTAATTTAAATATACGGATAAAATTAATCAATTCTGTTTATTGAGGATTATAATTTTAGAGAATTTATCTAAATATTTTAGTAATACAATCTTATTATTGATTACATTACTCTAAATTGTTTCATCTTTATATTTGTTTGTTATGTAGTTATTTTATAGAAAGAAAAACATTAACATACTTGTAATCCAACACGTATTTTCTTAGTTAAAGCATTTGATGGAAAAACGGCCTGCACTAATGGCACAGCAGAGCTGGAAACAGTTCCACCATCAGGTCCAATAGCATGTACTTCTTGTCGAATTCTTGACACAACAGCAAAATAATGAGGAAAATCATTTGTCAATATTCGCGTTATTCTATTTGTATGTAAATCGTCAAGTTTGCTTAATTCTAAAAGAAATCAATTTAGCAAAAACGTTTTAATTGCTTAATAATCAAAATTGAACCTTCGCCTTCAAAACTTTGTTGAAGAACATCCTGAATTGCCTCTTCATTCGCTTCAAGTGTATGCTCCTTCCACGTTTCGCCATTGTCTGAACGCAATACAATTATTTCCCTTTGTTTTCCGCGTAATGAAGCAAAATGTGGTACTTCAATAATGACAGGTCTAAAAATATTTTATTATATAGAAAAAGAAGAACAAATTGGAAATTGTATAATTACCCCAAAAATTTAGCGGAAACCGGTGCAAGTTCCAAAACTCTACTTGCTAACGCTTCACCCTCCATGAGGGGAGGTGGATGTGGCATTTTCTTTGGTCGCACATAACGACATGTAATTCTTGTTGGACTGCTTGCACAACGCGGTGGTACAATAACACGTACGCCAGAATGTCGGCATCCACGCATTGCTCCACCACGCGCATCCACCAAAAATGACACCAAAAAGCTAAATAAACAAGCATCTCATAAAATAATAAATAAATTGAATAATAAATGAAGATTTATCGCAACATAAAATGTGTATGTACTAAATAAACAAACAAGTGATAACTAATTGTAAGGTTAAATAAAAAAAAATTGTTTGCGACTTATTTATATAAGCGATAACAATATTGTTTTTATTTAGTGCTTTTCAATAATTTAATACACCATCTGAATGCTCACACAAAAGATTAACTTTATATAGAATGAAACCATTCAGATTGTGTGAGGTGTGTGTGATTTAGTAATTTGAATATTAAAAACTGGGAAAATGATATATAGGAAGCAATAAAAATTAAATCAATTATAAAGCAATGTTATTGCAAGCACACACACACACACTAACGCATCCAATAAAAGCAAAATATTAAAGCAGCTGCATTCTTTATACATTACTTTTTACATGAAACTTACTTCCTCCAACTTGGAATACTGTGGCCGTTATTGTATCCCAAAACAAATATACAATAGAAAGAAAATAATATAAAAATTAAATTATGTTAATTAGTATATTATAAATATAAACATCAGACATTAAGAATTCATTTTAAATTTTAAACGAGGACGTTAGTTTGGTGCATTATATGGTGCAAATTCTATAATATAAAATAAATCAAAACAAAATGTTTTTATTTTGGGTACCTTTCTCTGCAAAGGCCCATGCCAGGCTTGTAGACACCCAGGCGACACAGCGACCACTCTAGCGCAGACCACACGTTACTGCATAAGCAACAAACTAAACTACACAGCCGGGTATGTTCAATAATTATAAATAACAAGGAAATAAAAAAATATATATATAAACAATCTGAGCTGGGGAGCTATTTAAATGCAAAATACAAAACGCACGAACGATCGACATTTGTTTACACAAATGAATTATATCACTGATTTAGCATGAAAGTAAAAGAGAAAACGCGTGCGTTGTATATTTAAAGATTAACGCTGCAAATTAAGCTGGTCAGGAAAACAAAATACATAATATTTCACACAAGCCGCCCTCTTTTTGTCTTATCTAAAAAGTCTGTTTTCGTTTTTCATATTTGTTTCAGAATTCTAATAAATATAAGGATGACACTCACCCAACGGTAATTGGCTGTCTATTAATATCAATATTATCCGGTGTAGTGTAATTGGCCATATTTGGTGAATACATATCCTTTATGTGTGTTGGAGCAATTATATAATCGCTATTATGAGATGGTGCTAGAGAATAAAACACAAAAATATTATTAACAAAATAAAATAGCGTTGATGTAATATGTATGTACATACCTTGCGAATTTCTATAATCATTCTTCTCATCGTTTGTAACATCCAAACGCATCGAATCATCCCCTAATGACTTCATATCATCCGCAGTCATATAATTGTAATGTTGTTGATCCGCCATAAGATCATCACCTATATAATAGAATAGAAACTTAATAAATTCAGTTTTTACTATGTTAAGGTGTGGTGTTGTGATAAGAGTTAAGATAATAAAATCAATATTATAAATGATAACGTTGTGTTGTTTCTATAAAGTAACAACAAATTATTTATAAAAATGATTAGTATCTAACTTACGTGTGTAGTGCATATTCCCTTGGTAGTAAGGTAGATAAACGTGCTGAGCATGCGTAGGTCTCCCATAAGCCACAGCCGGCTCATCCGCACCGCCTGCATGCAACAATCACCACCACCCATAAATAGCAAATAAAACAAAAATAAAACAAAACACTTCATCCCACCCTCCAATCCCCTATTAGTATTTCAAAAATAAGTTATAAGTTGAAATGAACCTAATTTTAAAATACTACTATAAATCGTGAGACTCAACAACACACGACGAAGCAATACCCTCATCAGTTTAAAAAGACGTTAATAGATTACAATAAAACCATAAAGCATCGTAATAGAAATAATTTTATAATTTACCTCCTTCATCCTCTGAATCAGACATGAATGTTTCTTGCATTGCTTCCGGTGCGACAACTTTATATTTCTCCTCGATGTTAATCGTTGTGGTTGTTGTAATTTCAAGTTCCGTAACTACTTTCAGCTCTTCCACGACGCTAATGTAACCAAGTTTGTTGGCAATTCCAAGCGCTGTATGGCCATTCTAGAAAAAGAATAAAATGAATAATACTATAATAATATTTATAATAAATAACACTTACATTTGTAACTGCATTAGGATCTGCTTTATTTTTTAATAGTAGACTTATAACAAGCACGTGGCCCTGTTGCGCAGCTTGGTGCAACGGTGTATAACCAGCTGTTGTTGTTGGATTCACTTCAGCTCCTTGTTCGATCAAAGTACGGACCATATTCACATGTCCATGATGACAAGCAATATGTAGAGGTGTGTAACCTTGCTTCGTACGAGCCTCCTTTGCAGCACCAGCACGTAGAAGTAGTTGCGCGACAGGTATCCGGTCTTCTTGCGCACATAAGTGAAGCGCAGTTAAACCATTCTAAAAGCATAATAATTAGATCGCTTTTTATTAGCTGTTTTATGTACATTACTTTAGAAGAACTATTTGGATTCGCTTGATGTTCCAAAAGTAAGGAAGACATATCGGAATGGCCTTCTTGTGAACTAAGATGTAACGGTGTAAAACCAGCTTTCGATTCAGCATCAGCTTGTGCACCATATTCAAGCAATGTTGTAGCAATATCCATCTAAAATGCATATTAGACGTAATCAATTTGTACTAATTGAGGTAGTTTGTCATACTTGATTCTTTTTAGCAGCAATGTGTAATGGTGTATGACCATTTTTGGCAATTGCATGCGGTGAAGCACCTTTATCCAAAAGTAAAAGTGCAACAGGCTGATGATCATAATGAGCAGCTACGTGCAATGGTGTAACACCGTTCTTGCCTTGTGCATCGGCTGGAGCGTCACGTTGAAGCAATAGACGAGCAACTTTCAAATGTCCATACTTAGAAGCTAGATGGAGCGGGGTAAAGCCTTTCTTTGTAGTAGCTGTTGAATCCGAACCATTATCTAATAGTACACTAGCAACCTACAACAAATTTTAATGGTTTTCTATATTTTACTAAATTAGCGCAAATTACCTCTTCTTGTCCTTCTTTAGCAGCAATATGTAAAGGTGTGTATAAATCTTTTGTTGTTGCATGTGGTTGAGCACCATGCTGCAGTAAGAGCATTACAATATCAACATTTCCTAAACGAGATGCAACATGTAATGGAGTTTGTTCTTCTCTCGCTCTTGCATCAACCGCAGCACCATTCCTCAATAAAATCCGTATAATATCAGTCTAAAATAAGAGCAGAGTGATTGACAGATTAATTACTAGAGATAGGAAATAACTACTTGATTAGCTCTCGCTGCCAGATGTAATGGCGTTTCGCCTCGAACAGTAGGAATATCGGGGCTGGCATCATGTTGTAGAAGATAGATAACAATATTCATGCATCCCATGAAACTGGCAACATGTAAAGGTGTTAATCCACTCTCGGTTGTTGCTCCTATATTTGCCATGTGCTTCAATAGTAATTCAACCATTTTAATGCGATTCTTTTTGCATGCTATATGTAAGGGTGTGAATCCATTAAGAGCACGAGCGTTTGGATCGGCGCCACGATCAAGAAGCAATTTTGCAACTCTTATATGACCACAATGTGCAGCAACATGTAATGCTGTTAGATAATCAACAGTAACTTCATCAACAGGAGCACCATGATATAATAAGCTTCTTGCTGCGTCTACATGTTCACCTTGTGCAGCCATATGTAACGGCGCCAAACCATTCTATGGAAAACAATTCATTAATTAGCGAATCAATTAAACTTAAATTAACTAACCTTTGTTTTTGCATGCATTGGAGCACCATTTTCTAACAGCATGTCAACTACTTGATCATGTCCACTACGTGCAGCACAATGTAAAGGTGTTAAACCATCTCGTGTCTTTGCTTGGATGTCAGCACCCTTGGCAACCAGTAATGAGACCATATTTATTTTACCCCATTTACTTGCAACATGCAATGGTGTAATGTTATGTTTAGCTGAATAATTAACGTCTGCTCCTTTTTCATATAAAAGAGACGCAACTTTGTCGTTACCATAATGTGCAGCAATATGTAAAGGCGTAAAACCGCTCTTGGATGTTAAATCTGGGTTATGCTCATTCTATTAAAAAATAAAACAATTAAATACATTTATTTATATTATAAAAATATCACTAATTATAAAATACAACGATAATTAAAATCAAAACAATTCCTTATTAATTTATTTTACTGCATGAAGTTACTTCATTATGGATTCATTTATTAAGTGGATTTCATTGACCAATAAATTTATGAACAATATTTATGATAAATTTAATCAATTCGCTTATATTAGGTTATTATTTGCGGATTAAATCATTCTATTCTAACAATATAATCAACTGAACTATTAAAGTTTAATTAAAAAATTACTGCAAACAATAATAAATGAAAAGCTGAGATAATCATAGCTAAATTTATAGTTTAACTTTAATGAAAAGATTTATGTGAATCTAATAGGTATGCAATCATAAAGATAAATTATAGAAATAACCATTTATTAGCAGAGATAATTTCTAGATAAAAACCTAAATGCCGCAATTTACTAAATATGTAAATATATTCCTATATTGTGGCAATACAAAATATGTTTCAGTGTAGTCTTTTTCTAATTTGAATTGAGTCAAACTGTCTTTATCAAAATATCAAGAAAGGGCGTCTTTTAGCAGCAGCGTTCAGTAAAAATTTCTCCCAAAATTTGTAAAAATTTAAATTTTGAATATCTACTAAAGCAATTAGAAATATTAATTTTTACTCTCTCTCTATTAACTTCGCATTTGTGTGTAAGTAAGTCTGAGGACAAATCTTGCGACGCCAAATTAACCGACTTCCCGTGATCGGATCGAGCTGAAAGATTGGCAGATAGATTCATTGTCGAGAATACTGCATTCTATTAAAATTCCAGCTCGATCCGATCACTGAAAGTGCTTGAAAAGGAGGAAGAGGAATATGTGCCCCTTTGTAACCATGGAA
>JAODFZ020036591.1:0-10901 GCA_027574845.2 Deinopsis erosa
ATATGATGAGTGAAGGTTTCAAGACAAGCTTTGACCACGTGCTCCCCATAGAATCGGAATGGTCCACATGTGTTGATGATGACTTTTGCTTGTGCAACCATTTCCACCAATGACTCATGATCTATTATGTCAGCAATTATAATTGGAATGTTAGTTAATTATTTTCCTGTACCAAAGCAAATAGTAAGTTACATAAATATAAAAAAGATTGCTTGTCTTACCAATTCTCTTGGACATTTCAGATAAAACATCCTTGAGTTTGCTCTCGGAACGTCCGGCATTTTTTGATGAATAATATAAATATATAAAAAAAAGGAATAATTCATAGAGTACTGTACTGGAGTACTGGAAAAACAAGAATGCAGTTGCGCATAACCCTATTTTGGAGACGAGCGCAGCCAAACGCAATACTACCCTTTTAAAAATATAAATCCTCCCACTGACAGCTGTCCTTTGAATGTTTTAAGCCTAGGATTGTTTTTTATCATTTTTTCGACGTTTCTGCAGAACCACAATACATTGAATCTCTACAATTGAAGTAACATGATGAAGCAAAGAAGAAACATATTTATGTTGTCAGCGCTTGTGGATGTGATAGCATACCATGCGATATGGGGGTCGTTTTCATGCAAAAGAAATCCGATGGAACTCTGAATTCCGTAGAAACTTATTTATATTCCGGTGGAGGGAGTGATGCACCAGGACCCAGTGTCAATATAAGTACTTGGGAATCGGAAATCAATTGTCTTGACTATTATTCCGAATTGAAAGAACTTCGTTCGAAATTGTTTCCGCATCGCTTACCAACATTCCAACCAAAACTTCAAGGAAGGTTGTATTAATAAATTCAACGAAATGATTTTTACTAATTGTTATTTGTAGACCATTTATACACACACACAAATGATGTTAACAATAAATGGTCGAATCCATTATTAATATAATATTGCTGTATTATTAAAATTTTATAAAATTTATTAAAACATTTTATTAGATATTTATTTTAAATATTTTTCATACTAAATACAAAATTTTTAAATGTAAAGTAATTTTTTCTATATTTAATTATATTAAATGGTATGTATCTCGTAATATGTCTTCTATACACGGTGATTCAGTTTTAACCTTGCAAATTTTAACACAATATTCTCCTCGTCGTTCTGATTCAAAATCACTCTGGATATATGCCTCTTACTCGCTTCCTAACAAATATACAGGGTGTCAAAGTTTCAAAAAAAAAAAAATCATTTCTTAATCATATCTTTTAGGAAGAAGTTGAATGGAATGAAATTTTGTATACATACATACTTCTTTATGATGGCCTATTTTATAAAATTATTTTCATCTAATTGCGACAGTGCCAGTGGCGTGCAATGGGGTTAAATAGGACTTATTTATAATAAAAAAGTACCCCACTGCCTTTTTTGAACATTATCTTTATTTTTTAGAAATCCTCATTTAATTTGGAATGCGGATCGCTTTTACAAATTTTAAATATCGGTTTTAGTTCCAGAAATATGCGCCTTTTAATGTGGATTGCAAACCCGATATTGAGCAAAAAATTTAAATTTTTTTTTTTTAATTTAAAATTGCTAAAAGTGTAATTAGACGGTGTCAAAAATGTGTTGAGGTCGGTGGATTACACTTTGAGCAAAGTTTTTTTAAATTTTTTGTTCAATTTCGGGTGTGTAATGCTCTTTAAAAATCGAATATTTGTGAAACTAAAACCGATATTTAAGATCTGTAAAAGCGAACCTTATTCCAAATTAAATGAGGATTTCGAAAAAATAAAGATAATGTTGAAAAAGGCAGTGGCGTACTTTTTTTATTATAAATAATACTGATGTAACCCCATTGCAAGCCACTGGTGTGTCGAAATTAGATGAAAATAATTTTAAGAAATAGGCCATCATAAAGAAGCTATTTATACAAAATTTCATTCGATTTCCAGTTGTTTCCTAAAAGATATAAAAAATGATTATTTTTTTTTAACTTTGACACCCTGTATCTTTGTTAGGAAGCGAGTAAGAGGCATATATCCAGGGTGATTCTGAATCAGAACGACGAGGAGAATATTGTGTTAAAATTTGCAATATTAAAACTGAATCACCCTGTATAGTTCCATTTAAAAAACCAAAGTTGGCATTGATTCCCGGTATAACCGGAAGTGTCAAGTGGTTGAAAATAATTTGTCTAAATAGTTTAGAAGCCCTGTAGCCAAAGTTTCAAAACGAAATTCCTATCGACAGCTGAGAAACGTCTAGGGTACCATCTTAAACGACCACCCTGTATAGCTATATTGATTTTCTATAAAAGTGACAATATTTTAGCACAATATAAGACGGAAGTAGTATTTTCTAGATATTTTTCAAATAGCAAATTCAAATTGTAAGATAAAATTAATTTATTATTCACATACAGAATTTTAAGGAATTTTTAATTACTCGCTATACTGGCGTGAGAATATAAATTTAATTGAATTCAATTGAACCTAAACGACATCTGAGCAATTAAGACTTTTTTGGAAGATTTTTGTGACTATGATACATCAAACAGCTTAAACCGAATACATTTATCACAATTTATTTATATGTACGAAAAGCATTAATTTTTCACTTAACATGTCGCATATTAATTTTTTGTTTTTTACTAAGAGGACATTAACGTTATAACATAAATACGTTTTATGTGAAATACTCGTTTCTAAAACAGGGTAAGTAGGTGAAATTTGAAATAAAATTATAATATTATGTTAAAGTAAATGACATTTTGAACCTGCTACTTGAGACATTATAAAATAAATTTTAAAATCCCATTTTTATTCTGTGCTTATTGCCACTTCGTTTAAACTTAAAGTGAAATGTGCAATTTATTCATATATTAAATTAAATCGCTCTGAAATTTTTTTTTAATCAAACTATACAAAACGTTGCTTTAATTAAATCCAAAATCTGTAGCATATTATAATGAAGAAGATTTTGAAAAGGAACATCTGGAATTGACGTTATTTTGAGTGCAGTTATTCGTTGCCCAACAACTCATTTGATTTTTTTTCTTCTTCAACTCTCAAAAGATAATTTATTATTTTATGGCGATACGCACAGACGAACACGTCGTCATTATCACAAGCTGACGAAATACGACAGTAAAAAACATGTATTATTAGTACATTGGATTATAAGATGAATTGTTTGGAGTGTGCATCATTAGAACATAGATATCTAGTTATAAATACAGGAAAACAATCAAGAGCGCAATGAAAATTATCCAACATGCAGCTGTTTTTATGCGTGCTTTAGATAAGATTTAGATACATGAGTAGCAATTATGATGGCTTTGTGCAGCTCTGATTTATTATACTACTCAAAAAATCATTAGCCTCACACAAATCGCCTAATTTTAAACAACTAAATTAAATACATTTTCAATTTCCAGAACGATTATTTAAAACTCAAACATTTATCAAACTTTATCAGGCAACTGCACACTGAAACAATTGCTCTCATCAACAATGCTATTTAAATATTAAAGACTAGAAAGAAATAAAACATCGACTTTGATCTTTTTATTTAAATGCTATTTAGTTCTTCTTATTCAAACATATGGTGGTATCATCCTTTTCTTTAATTTTAGAATCGTCAAATAGAATATGATTAAATGTGGTCTCAGTCACGTAGTACGTTAAGATGAATCTAATCTGTTCCGAAGTAAAAATATAAAAATTCCTAAAAATAATCCTCAAAAAAGTATAATAGAAAATCTGAATTATTATAAAAAATTGTCTGGTTTTATGTTATAATAAAGCACCTAAATTGTATTTTAGTAGCTTTTTTATGATAATTAGATTTAAAGCGCGACATAAAGCAGCCCTAAAGTGTCATTACAATTTTTTCATGTAATAAGGGTAAATTAGCTTCAGAAAAAAAAACTGAATAGTTAATGAGCATAAGTATATTTTAAATGATACTAAATATTTCAAAACTAGCCTATTAAACCAAAATAATTATGTTCAAAGCTCTAACATGTTTAGACTGTCAAATTACAGGATAATTTTACATCCGAACACACAAATTTAATGTAACATTCAACGTTTCACTGTAAGCATAATTTTTGCATGCTTGAACATCTAATCTTTCAACAAAATCTTATTTATGCTTGAATTCTTTTAACGAAGAATAAAAAAAATTTATAAGATATTAAAGAAATAATTTCGTTGTTGCCGAAAGCGTTAACAAAATATTTAGGCACGGCAGTGCATACATGCATAAATCAATCTGAACGTCCGAAATGATTTTGAAAGAAGTAAATTTATATCCTGACATCTTAGTATATCCTATATTGTCTTTCAAAATTCAAAGAAATCGTTTTATAATATATTTACGGTACTCGAACTTAAATATATGGGAAATACTTCACTAATAATTGAGACATTATAAGCGAGAAGATTTTGTTTAATTATCAAACGCACGAAATAGTTTTTTTTTCATATATTTTTTGAATGAATGAGAATCTCCTCTTAAATGATAAACATTTTAAAATGCATGCGTGCAAAAAATAATTATCACCATATAATAATATTTAAAGATAAAAAAATGAGTTATGAAAGAAAATCACATTAAAATGTTCATTATAACACACACACTGTCCAATTTAAAAGTAAATTTTTTTACAGTTAATTTGCCTTATATATGTGGCTGTAACTAGATTGATAAGTAATCCTTATCTTCATATTTTATAATTGGTGTTCATGTGAGACTGAGAACCTTAATTACTTGCGTTGCATTATCAGAAAGAATTCAACAAAATTGAGATTAATGATGCTTTATGAAATTCATGAAGATTTCAGATAGCTGATGGGGTATTTATTAATATATATTTAAGAGAGTGAATGAATGAAAGAAAAAAAAAACATAATTGATGAACAGATCGTTTTTAATGCGTGAAAAATGTTACGTTTAAAATCAATGTAGACTCTCATTAAATTAAAGCTTCGTTACCACAATAATTGCAAGTAGTTAATTGCAACACATCGACTTGTACGCATACATTTATATAACCAATAATATGTATGTAATAATATGTAGATGCAAAAACAGTTGCCATACAAATCTAGGTACCAATTACTTAAATAATTTTATTACCGATAACTAATTGTAATTACTCTAACAGGCCACTGCCGACAAGCGTATTCGAATTAAGTTTGAAAAAAATGATTTTCAATTTAAAGAGCAAGTTCTTTTAGAGTTATTTTACAATTTTTAAAAATGCAGAATAATGCATGTTATTGTTCAGTCTCATCCTGTTTCGAATCATTTACAGTTCTTTTTACAACTCAATGGGAATGTTTGTATGTTAGACGCAAAGTAAAAGAGATTTTTTATGCATTCAGAATGAATATAATAAAGAAACTCACCCAATTTTGGTAATAAGCTTTTCATGTACATGGAGATAGCTGATTACAAATCTTTTGTTCACCTGAAACGAAATGGAAAAGATTACAATGAAGCATGAAATCAATATGTCCACAGTGGACATAATAATAAAAGGTTCTACCTCTACGCTCGTTAAAGCAGCTAAATCTTCTTCCTCCGAATCGACTTTTGTCTCTTGCAATGTGGACGTTGTCCGATGCATTCGACGGCCTCCATCGGGACGTATCCACGTCTCCCTACGCAACGAACCATGTTTGCTTTTAGGGTGTTGAAATTCTTTTTCTTTCATAAGATGACGTGCCCTTTCTGACCTTTCTTCACGCCTCTTGCGCTCACTGTGCTCGTACTAGATTACACAATAACATTTTATTATTATATGTTAAATTATAACAAGTGAACATCCTGTATATAAAATAATAAAAAAAAAAGAATCTCAATCAAATATTGTGAGATACTGCGTGAAATTAATAAAAGATAAACTGAATGAAACTAACACAATGAATTTAGATCAATTATGGAACGTAACAAATCGAAAATGTTATTAAATAAGTTAAGTTAAGTGACTACCGATAAAAAAAAACATTTTAAGTTAAAAAAAATATCGTTCACCAACTTTATATAGATATGTAGCGCAATAATTTATAACACAAAGTATTAAATTAAATTGGAAACAGTTATAAGTGCATAATCAAATAATGTAATTGTTTAGTTCTCTTAATAAATGAACCAAGCAGTTTCATACACAATTACAATACATATGAACTCTTACTGTACAGTGACCTATGTGATGTAAATGATAAATCATACGTACATATATTTGATGAAGATACTGTGCAGCATTAAAAAAGAAGAAAAATTGTTGATCATTTTTTGTTCATGTGTTGTATTGTTAAATATAGGGTGGGCCAAACAACAACAAAAAAAAAACTCTCAGTTATATGGTATACCTGTCAGATCTATCAAAATTTCTTGCTTTTTCTACATAAAATAATTGATAGATAAAAGCTAAAATATTTCTAAAGAGATTACGACCATCTATAGAATGACATATTATTTGTAACAATAATAAATCACTATATTTATATAGCGCATGAAACGTATTTGCATAAAGAATAGCTGACAAAACCACATAACAGCCAATTTTAATAGAATGTGCGATACCGTATAAATAAAATCATTTCTTAATGAAGCTCTACGAGTTCTTTGTTCAATATAATAAAATATCGCAAACTTACCTTTTTTCTATTTTCATGGAACAATTCCACGAGCTTTTCTTTAGCTGCCTGTACAGGATTCTTGGACATCAAACTTCGCATATAATAATAAACAGCGTCTAATTTCTTTCTCTGTAATAAAATCGCAATTTTTATAATTCCAATTGATAAAACTTCTCGGATACTTACAGCATGTAGTGCTAAGACTGCTAATTGATAATAAGGTCTACCATTTTTAGGATAAATTTCAATTGCTCTTATATATGATCTGAAAAAATATTTAATAATTAATTAAAATACATAACTGCAATGATTGTAAACTTACTGTCTACATTTTGAATAATTAGAAGTACCATTAACCAATTCCCTATAACGTCCTAAATCACCCAAACTTATATAAAGTTTATGAACGGAATAAAGTGCAATCACTGGTCCTAAACTCTTCTGATAAGCGTTACTGCCAACATAATCAGCAACTTTAAAATTAAATTTATTTTCTAATGCTTCTATTAGTCCTTCATAGTAATCTTTGCCCTCGTCAATTAAATGCAAAGCAAATTGTTTGTACTGTTCGCGTGTATCGACCATTTTGTCCATCGCAGTGCGCACTATTTCTATAATATTATGGAATAACAATCTCCAAAAGTATAATTCAATATTTTCAGTTTGAGCAAATTTTAAGTCTTCGGTTAACAAATAGACGAGACTTTCCATAAGGAAGTTTCGTCGTTCGTTAATGAACGTCCACTGTATGGAAAGTGTATTTATATTGCAATACGCTTGCATTTCTATATCGGCTTTGCGTATATTATGCAAGAGTTCGGGAAAATGACAGTTTCGCCAACTGTCCTTGCCTTCACTTAGCCAATTTGGTTTTCCATACTGATCAGTTGCATAAGCAGCTGCATTTTGATTTTCCATGTGTTCTGTATAACTGTCCCTTGAATTTGCTTTATTAATAATGATTGGTTTATTCGGATTGTTCGGATCATAAAGAATGCGTTGCTGTCCAGGTGATTTTCGTTCAGACGTTTTTGCTTTTTCGCTTACTGTATACGCCGGTGGTTTTGGCGCTTCTTTAATCGACTGAGGAAGATGTATAATTCCACCTTTCTTAACTTCACCATCTTTCCGAATATCCCTTTGCAAATTTTTTCTAACTATTTCTCTTTCCGATGTACGTGCTTTAATCTCATCACGCCAATTAACATTTTCATGTTCACTACAGCTGCTTTTACGATGCCGATCAAAACTTGATTCTCGACTATGATTTCTTGATCGATTTTTACGATCGTAACTGTGATCACGCATATCGCGGGATCCGCGCCGATTGCGGCCAATTTCAGGAACTTTGAAATCGCGCGATGATTCAACGCTGGTGTGCGAGTTTTGACGTTGTCTGGAATAATTTTTACCTAAATTATCTCTACTATTTTCTACACTGTGATCACGGTTTGAACTACCACTTCTAAATAAAAAAAACAAGCATAACAAAAAGCAAAAAAAAAGATTAATTAAAAATATACCTTCTATTTTTTCTAGTCTTTTTCTTACGCTGTCTTGAATTAGAATTATAGGTATTAGGAGTTCTAGATGGATTCTCCATTAGTGAAGCCATAGATGAGCTGCGAGTCAATGCGTCACTTAAAGCCTCCGCTTCCAGATTCTTTTCATGCAATTCAACCTCTTCACTCCAATCCTGCAAGAAATAACTAACCAAAAAGTTTTATGTGGATATAAATAAACATACCAAAATAATAGTTGTATCTACTTCCACTTTAACCTTTTCTTCTGGTGTAGATGGTGAGACAGGCGATAATTGAGCTTCTAAACTTTCCCTAAACCTCCCAGCTGTCCAATTATCATTATTCTGGCTCCTATCAGTATTGCTAAAATCTTTCTCGTTCCGATGATTGTTCCGAAACATATTTGGTTTACTATCAATACGATTTAAGCTCTCAGTGCTTCTAGTAAATGTGGGAGTTGTAGGACGAGATGTAACAGGACTATTAATAAACATCTTATCTGGAGTCATAGATCTTTGCACAGGAGGATGGAAAACGTCCTGCTGCAACCTACCGCGTCCTCTCCCTCGATTTGGAAGCGTATGATAAACCATATTATTTGCAGCAACATGTTGATTGGAAATAAAATTTCCTGGATGATAGGTTTGGGGCTGAGCAGAGCCTTGAAATGTTATACTCATTCCATCCCAAGGTTCTTCTGTTAGACTTGTACAGCTCGGTTTAGTCTCCTCTAGAAGATACTTTTTGCGCAATCTAGGTGGTAAATTGTCTATATTTTTCGGAAGTTTCTCAAGACCTATTGTGCTATGTCTACGACCTGTTGGAGGTTTCATATGCGACTTTTCATTTTGGTAATTTCTATTTGTTGTATTTGCTTGAGGTTCTACACTTCTCGTATCCCTACCTCTATTCCAATTTGCTGAATTTGGTTGTATACTCCTAGGTTCTGAACCTATAAACAATAATATTTATATTAAGTTCGATTTTGATTAGATTTTAATATTACTTTGTCTAAAATTACGATTGGGTGAAGCATTCCTCCATTCGTCGTGATTATCCGATCCATTCACCTTACGTCGATTTGAATACCGTTTTTGTTTATTATGTGAATTATTTCTATCATTATTTTGATTATGGCCATTATAACTATTATCATTTCTAATATTTTCATACTTCTGATCTTCATTTTGTTGCTTTTCGCGCGCCTTTGCGACAACAGTAGGCACAAATAATGCCTGTTCCGGCTTTCTCGTTTTCTTTCTTTCACTTATTGATAAATCAGCCATTTTTGAAGTTGACGATTCAATGTTGTCGTTGCGAATTGGCGATAAGTCATTTCTCGTTCTATTCATTGCCATATTTCTCGACTTACTCATATTATCGGCTTCCTGTTGATCACTTTTGTGTTCTGATTTTCTTAATGGGCCACTGCCAGGTGTATAATACGATCTTTGCGGCTTACTGTTATTGCGAGGCATATTATCTTGCATTACTAGAATGAAAACAATTTTATTCGGTTCGTGCTATAAATAATAAACAAGGAAATTACTGAGCAAGCATGGAATTGTAGATATAGATGTAAAAGTATTTTGCGATAATTAATAAAATATAATTATATTACAAAATATAATATAATATTACATGAAATATTCTTTGTTTATAAACATTTGCATATATTCGAGGTTAGAATTTTTTTTTCTTATGCAAGATTGTTCCCTTAACAAAGTGTCATAAAAAAATTGTCTACACAAATGTGTAATTTATTAAAATATATGTAAATAGTAATTGATTGTTAAATATGTAATTAATTTTAACAGAATTGTCACCTACCACAATCTATTTCCTTTTTGCGTTGTTTAGTGAAACTCGCCATTACGCAATGTTACCAATTACATAATATAACAACAAAAGTTACTAAATTTGAAATAAAATATAAAATAAATTACAATTTTAAGCTTTTAATAAATATAAAAAGCAATAAATTAATTAATAAAACATAATTTAGAAGCATTTTAAACATTTAGTAACAATTAGTATTCACATTTTTGAAAAATATTTTTTAAATCTATTATAAACAATATGCAATTAAAAATTAAACAATTATCTGCAAACGCTTCTAACATTAATGTTTTTGGTAAACCATATTTTTTAATAGTTTTATCATAGAAATTCTTATTAGCGACAAATATATTGCATATTATTAATTTTTGGGAGAAATGAAACGTCAAATCATTCAAATTTTTAAATTGATAAATTTAAAGATTTTGAATATATTAATTTGATTGCAATATTTATTTACATATTTGAAATCATTTCCATTAAATTGCAAAAAGGAAATAAACGCGTGGTTTTATAACAATGGATTTACACAGCTGATTTATGACAGATGAAAACAAGTTAAGCCTTATCTCCCAATTATGAAATGAATAAATTCATTTCCACATAAAAAAAACAAGCTAAAAATTACTATTTATTGTTCATTGTTTCAATGATAAAGTAAGGTGTAACTAAAATGAATACGGCACAATATTTGGCACTTATCTTTGCCATATTGTGTAGTAATTGCACACAATGCAGTAAGTTTATTACAATTTTACTTGGTTATATTGCTAAATGATGACGTTTTTAGATGATGATTGGAATGGTAGATGGTTTCCCGACTCTCAAGTGTCGCTAGCAGACGCCCAACATGGAATCAAAATGGGAATTATTAATTCCGATTGTGACGA
>JAODFZ020036648.1:0-18367 GCA_027574845.2 Deinopsis erosa
CTAAACTACAGTTACTACTATTGGTTCTAATATTTCACATTAATCCGAATTGGAGAAAACGCGTAAATTCTTAAAGATAACATTGGAAATGTATGCAACTTACGACTTTAAAATACTTTTTTTTTTGATAATAAGCAATTTAGAGTACATTTTGATTGCCAAGCCAGCGACTTTCAATTTTTTCTTTAAAAATCACGTAGTAGTTTAAGTCTGTTTTAGACAATCATAAATTATGATATAAATTTCGTTATGAATCAGTAGTATGTAAACTGCACGATTACTGCAAGTTTTATAAAAATTATGTCATAATATATGATCGTCTAAATTAGCTTCTGCTAAGCGTTAAACAAATGTGACAAACAATTTTTTAAAGATTTGCAAGAAAAGCAAGAATAAAGTAACAATTCAACAAAATATTATAAATTTTTCTTTAATTATGTCATAGTATTGACTGTATTAGAAGATTTTGTAAGAATTTAAAAAAATAAACAATTCAATACCACAATTTTATCAGTACAGTAGAGCGTCGATTATCCGAATATTTGATTATCCGAATTGCTTCAAACGACGAAATCAGCAGGTTCACGACGTGTCTGGACGTGTGACTTAAATATTTTCTTTCTTAATATTACCTATCATCATCATGTATTTCGATTATCCGAATTTTTCGTTATCCGAACTACCTTTGTCCCCGATCGCTACGGATAATCGACGCTCTACTGTATTTGCAAAAAGCAATACATAATTAAATAATAATTTAAAGTAAAATTTAGTGAATTTTTGCTTTAATTAAATTAAATTCATTTATTCTTATAAGAATAAGTGAAAAACAACAACCTATCAAAAAAAGTATGCAAAATCAATAAAATCTATAAAAAAATCAATAAAATAATTTTAAAAAAAATTTTTTAGGCTTAAATTAATTTATTCTTATAAAGAAAACTTATATCGAAAAAAAAAGAATGCAAATTGAATAAAATCTCTAAAAATAACGAAAAAATTATTATATAAATTGTATCATGTAAAACGGAGGAGGAGAAAAATGTGATGAAAACGTAAATACGTCGATTGTGTTATACTTTCAGCAATTCGACGTGATACAAACGTTCATCTTAATTAATTAATCTAACAGCCAACTAAATTCATGTAAATTTTTTATACCAGTTACATGATGACGTGTGCTGTAAACTATATGTATAGTATTTTAAATAAACACAATACGTGTTTACCTACCGAAATGTGTTCATATATAATAAATAAATAAAAATCAAAAAAAAAGCGATAATAAGGAGCATAAATTTATAGAAAAATAAATGTCAATAATAATACGAATCCTACACAATGTAAAACAGAGTAACATAGGTATATGCAACGTGTGTTTTCTCTGTTTTTATTATTGCTACACCATATATTATTATAATAGGCTATTAATTTTATTCATTTCAATATCGTTAAAAACTGTATCTGTGTTAACATTATGATTTTAAAAAATAAAAAAAATATGTGTGCCCTAGTAGCAAATGGTAATGAAATTGTACAAATATTTATTGCGTTATTAAAAAAAAATGTTGCAATGCACTTTTAAAATGCAACACAACTCAAAACAAGCGAATGAAAAAAAATGTAATTTAAATATTGTCGTCATACGTCATTATTTTGAAAAATGTTGTGAAATTGCAAATCAGCAGCAAAATATTGGTATAGAAAATTATTAAGCAAAAATCGATTTAATTAGTTGTGCCTCTAAATTATAAAAACAAAATATAGATTTTGACTAATAAATGATTAACCTTTCTGTAAAAAAAAACTTGATAAAAATGTTTGACTCCATTTCATTTATACAATATTTATGTTATTTTTGGACAACCCTGTATATTAGGGAGCCTAAATTACGCACTCATATTGCTAAAAATTTGCATCAGCACATTTGATCAAATTTAACGAAATGAGACATATGCATGCAACGTTTTTCAAAAAAAAAAGGAGAAAAATGCACACACATCTGCCATCCTAATTAGAATTCTAATTCGTCGTGTTATCTAAATAACTCGACAATTTCATTACATTTATGTGTATATCTATATAATATGCAAATAGAAACATGTATAATAATAAATTAGTCTATAAATTCTAATAATAAACCTTTTTTTTTTAATATAAAAAATTTGTGAGATTTTTTGGCAACATTTTTATTAAACACATATGCAAGTCACCTACCTTCTTGCATCAACTAAATTTCATCAATTTTTCAACTCTTTCTAAACGTTTAATAAACAGATGCATCTATATTTATCAATTTAGAACTGTTTTTAAATGTTTTCAACTGTTTCAACATTAGTTTCAATCTATAAATACATATAAGTAAATTTATTAACTTTTGAACGATTTTTAACTGTTTTCATTCACAAACATAACTAAATTTATAATTTTTTTTAATTTTTATTAACTATTTTCAGCTATTTGTACAAATACAAAAGTAGATTTATCAATTTTAAACTGTTTCAATCCATAAATATAATAAAATTTATCATTTTTCAACTGTTTTTATGCATAAATGGCATTAATTAATTTCAAATTGGCATAAAAAACATGTTTTAATCATATGATCTTTGCCAATTTGAAATTGATTAATGCCATTTTGATTTGTGCCAACTTGAACTTGAAAAGGTATAGTTTTATCAATTTTTGACGTTTTTTTAATTGTTTTCAACTTTTAGAAGGTTTCACTCCATAAACATAACTAAATTTTTCATTTTCTAACTCTGTTCAATTATTTTAATCCATAAATATTACTAAATTTATCAATATAGTCAACTGATTTTAATTATTTCAAAGGTTTTAATAGGTAAACATAATTAGATTCATCATTTTTCAACTGTTTTGAATGGAAAATACATCCATAAAATGATGATTTGTATTGGAATGGTCATATGGAATGAAGAGCTTTCTTTATAAGGAAATATCTAAGTGTGCTAATGTCAAATCGCTTGTAGTATCGTATCCTTGTTTCTAGATATGTAAGTACATACATATGGGCTGCACATTTAACCATAAAAAAGAAGCAGCAACAACAATTGATGCGTTAAAACCCCTCTAACTAAACGTTATGTTATATGATATTTCATATCCGACATACATATACGAAATATGTGAATAATAAATAAAAGTATTTCAAAGTCGCGTGAATTTATTCTGTGTATGTGTGTGTGCGAGTAGAGTAGACGCATAGAAGACGCGAAGAAGGTGAAGGCTACTCAGCGCAATGACCGCCACCACCACCGCCGCACTTCATACATACAGAGAGATGTGATCAATAGTTGCATATTCATTCTGTCTGTCTGCCTGTGTGTGTGTGTGTATGAGTGTGTGCGTAATACAACGGCGGCGCTAGCTCAGTCAATGGGGATGAATATTTGCTATACAACTCCCCAACACATATCTTAATCAATATTTCACCCTCCACACACACACATACACATACACACGCATACTAGCACGCATATAACAAACACACGCTTCAATTCCTCCGCATTAATTCAAAACTCTAACCTAAAAAACAAATATGTAATTTAGACAGGTTAACCAACATAAATGTCAAAATTGCAATTTATTTATCTGTATACGATAAAATGCAAATGTGTGCATCTATATGATGATGTGGTTGTTGTTGATTTTATAACAAATATATTACTTATAGAGTGAAGGAAGAGAAAGAGAAGCAACGACGGCATTCAGACAGATTGTGTCTAATCAAGGTTAAAAGCGAGCGCAAGCTTAAGAGAGACTAAAAACTAGTCGTCGTCGTCGAGTGCAAAATTGTTGTGAAACAAAAGAGGAGACTCTGCTTCATATGAATGATGCATTAAACATATTTAACGCTAATGGTGTGTGTGTGTATGTGCATATAATATGTGCTAATTATTAGATTATCCTAATACACATTGGATGATTATGTGGTGGTGAAAGTATAGTTTTCACTTTGCATCAATTCTCGCGAATTCCTCCTCTCTCTATATATGTTCTACACGTCGCAGATCTGTGAACGGCGGCGGCCATCTTGTTTATTCCTAGCCGGCTACATTGTCCATAAAAATCGCGTTTTTAAAAGTATTTATGCCTCCTAGAGGAGTAGATCTATTCGCTATACATTACTTTCACATCTACCTTCATCTATCAGCCTTTTTATTCGCTTAATTAGCTCTACTTTGGCGTTTATCTTGCGCCACCAAGCCCTCCAGCCACACACACTCTCTCTCTGCCCATCATATCTTTCCCCAAAAAAAACACACACTCTTATATTTAAATCATCGATAGATGGATGGAATTAAGTTAAGGCGTTGCCGGTGTGTGTGTGTGTATGAATTGTGAGTATTTATAGGTGAAGAAGAACTAACTTACATCGAATCCCTCCGATTTCGCCCATACATTGCCGTCATGTCCTGCAATACACGCTTTTGAGACACATCGGGAAGCCAATAATTGCTTGTCTACGTAATCCTGCCAGCTCATATTGAATATATGAATTCGATTCTCTAATAATAATTATTAGCGCACGGCACACACGGAGCAGGAGCAGCTAACACACCCAATATACCACTAAGAGTACTTGACGCACACCAAACTGAAGCTTCTTTCAGATAGAATCGCGCTGACGGAAGTCGACTAATAATTCTCTCTCTCTGACGTTGACGCATGCGCCATTCAGCTTCCGTTATACACTGACAGCTACTAGGGGGAAAACGAAAGTCACTAAATGGAAGGCGGGAAATTTAAATCAAAAATCACACCTCTAACATCTAATCTGCAATCAAAACACAATTAAATATCGAAATTATAAAAAATAAAGGGATGTATGATAAAAATATATGTAATATAATATAAAATAATTTATTTTATAAGTAAAAAATCATTTTAAGTGAATTTTTTGGTGGTGGAAAAAGGATTTTGTTTGTATAATGTAATAAAAAAAAATGGTAATTTTAAGCAAAACCACTGAATATGATGTTAAAATGGAAATTGTTTGATCTTTATTTCCATAAATGAATGGCCCTTGATTGCCTGCAATAAGAAAACAAGAAATGAAAACTAAAAGACTATAAAAATTCATTCATATTTTTCTACTACAAAATATGTCTCACAAATGCAGAGGGTTTCGTGCTGATACTCTGGAAAAATGATTAAATTAAACTTTATTTCATTTTATTGTTATTTATATATAGTAAATAGTTAAATGGTCATACAAAATTGGCAACATTCTCTCTCTACTAAAAATTGAAAAATATATGTCAATATTCTTCTTCTGCATCTTTTATGATTAAAAAAACCTTTCCAGAATCCAACCAAACCCTTGCGGAGACGTGGCTGTTGCTGTTGTTGTTGATGGGGAACGGCAGCGCGCATTAGGAAAAAAAATGCGTTACAGCTGCCGCCACCGCCGCCGTACGACCCCCAAAAAACACCCATACCAACAACACCGCTCTGCGCGCGTCTACTAAACTTTTTTTTCTAAATTATCACTAGAGCACTACTACTTATATAAATTAACCTACAGAGACAATTATTATGTTAATACAAAGAGCAAAAATTGAGTGAAAAAAAAATAAAAACAATTGATTATAATAATAATTAAACAACTGAAAAACGATAAATACACACTCGATAAAATGTTTATTTTTTGTTTTGCAGTAATTTGTTGTTTAAATATTTATATTATTTTATGGTATATGTATGTGTATATAATATACAGGGCCTTTGTTAGCGGCGCGGCGCTGCCCTAAAGAGACGAAATGGCGCACAATATTATAATATATGTATTATTAATATGTTATAAGTCGCTGTCGCAGCAGTCGCAGAATGCAGCAAATACTCACACCATAGGAAACTCTAGGCAACGTCGGACACAGCAATTATAGCCAATATATTATATATTCAAAATTAGATGAGGTCTGCCACATTCATTGGCATTTCGTCAATGCGTGTTATATAAAAAGACTCGATGTCCTTAAGAACGCGTCGATCATCTTCAGTGACGAAGTTGATGGCGACACCCTTACGACCGAAACGACCACCTCGACCAATCCTACAACACACACAAAAAAAACATTTCATTAACAATTCAAAACAAAAATTAGAAAATTAATTGTAAGATTTCTTTCCGTTATTTCACAACAAAACATTAAAAACTTTGAACATTTTCTTAAATATATAATAATAAGTTCTGTAGAATATTATCAGTTAGTAAAAAAGGAGAAAATACACCGGGATTCAAACTCAGGACTCTGATTTCATAATAAAATTCAGTTTTTACTCAAACATAACGAATATTTTTCTCATATAGGCTTTAATATTCTTTGAATTAAGCGGCTGAATATGATTTTGATGTTTCCTTCTAATTTCAGTTATCAAAAACTAAGAATTTTTGCAATTTTCAAGTATTATGTGCTGAAATTTGCTATAAATGAAATGTTTTCGTAGTCTTGCTTCAAATGTGACATTCATAACCTAACAAATCATTTAAATTTCTCACATTTTTTGACATTTTGAATAGAAAATATTAAAATTTAAGTAAATTTCTTATGAATTATCATTTGATTAGATTAATTTATGAATTTGTTACTACAACCGATGGTAATTTCATGATTTAATTAAGGAGATAGAATGTTTTTGGGATGTTCTTAGGTTATGTTGCATACCTGTGTATATAATTTTCTCTATTAGTAGGTAAATCATAATTGATAACAAGTGAGACTTGTTGCACATCGATACCACGAGCCAATAAGTCTGTGGTGATTAAAACTCTTGACGATCCACTACGGAACTGCTTCATAATGACGTCGCGCTCCTTCTGCTCCATATCACCGTGCATAGCGGACACAGTAAAGTCGCGCTTATGCATATTCTCAGTCAACCAATCGACCTTACGCCTCGTATTACAAAAGATGACCGCCTGCGTTATGGACAACGTATCATACAGATCGCACAATGTCTCTAACTTCCATTCCTCCCGTTCGACGAATATGTAGAACTGTCTGATACCCTCTAAGGTCAATTCCTCTTTTTTGACTAAAATTTGCACCGGATTGCGCATAAACGAATTCGTCACCTCCATCACGTCGGGCGGTATCGTCGCCGATAGCAGAATCACCTGCACGTCCACATTCAACATTTTAAATACATCATGGATTTGATCTTTGAAACCGCGCGACAACATCTCATCCGCTTCGTCGAGGACGAACATCTTAATGTGATTGGTGCGAAGGGCGCGACGACTGATCATGTCATAGACGCGGCCAGGCGTACCCACCACCACATGCACGCCCGTCTCCAATTTCTTGATGTCCTCTCGCACATTCGTCCCACCAATGCACGCATGACATTCGGCGGACATGAAATCACCCAGAGCGATTACCACCTTCTGAATCTGTTGCGCTAATTCGCGAGTGGGTGCCAAAATCAATGCCTGACACTCATTCAACGAGGTATCAATCTGCTGCAATATAGAAATGGAGAATGTGGCCGTTTTGCCAGTGCCGGATTGCGCCTGAGCGATCACATCGTGCCCCTTTATGCATGGTATGATGGCGCGCTGCTGAATAGCGGAAGGCTTCTCAAAACCATAAGCATAGATGCCTCTTAGCAGCTCCTCCTTTAGGTTCATATCATCGAAACTGTCCACCACCTCCTCCCAATTTGTTTGGATGACACCATCGGGTACCATCGATTGGGGCCCATCGTACTGTGGAGGCTCTTTATCTGTAGACGGACCATTTTTATCTCCACTCCATTCTTCACTTCTACGACAAAAAAAAAACGTAAAGATTTTATCAACGTAATCAACTATTATCAACTAAAACACAAATAAATCAATCGATAATTCTACATTACACTATCGCTAACTATGTAAAAAATTAATATTCAATCAAAGAATCATGAAAATATTTTAATTCTACGAAATTTTGACAATTTTCGCTCATAAAATCACATAAATGCTTCCCAAAGTACATAAAATGCTTAAATTTATTAGATATCAGCTTAATAATTGCTTAGGAATGGTGAATTCACACATAAATTGCTTTTTCATCGAGAAAATGGTAGAATTCGACGAATTCAACGAAATTTTTACAATTTTCTATCATAAAATCACATAAATGCTTCTCACCCTACAAGAAATACTTAAATTTATTAGATATTACGTTAATAATTGCTTAGATATGGTAAATTTACGTGTAAATTGTATTTTCATCTAGAAAATGGTAAAATTCGACGAATTCAACGAACTCGGGACACATTTTCGTTCATAAAATCACATATATCCTTCACACCCTACAAAAAATGCTCAAATTTACTAGATATTAGGCTAATGCATGCTTAGGAACGTTGAATTCACGTGTAAATCGTATTTTCGATGGGTGAATGGTCGAAATGGTGTTTCGATTCGAGCGCCATGTTCCTTCCTACATGTTTTCGAGGCTATGTTACGCTATTTTTAAACAATTTGCACGGTTTGCACGTACATACAGCCGCCAATTCATCACAATTGCGTTTTACATTATTATTTTCTAGAAATGTGAAATTTTTTGGTTGGATTTCATGCACGCCATGTTGGCATTTAGAGTGCAAATCGGACCGTGCCGAAATACGTTCAATAAATTCAAGTTATTACGGCCGAACGATCCGATTCATTTATATGACAATATTCCCCACATCTAATACGCAATTAATACGATTAATTTAAAGGCAAATGGCAAAGATAACGTGAAAAGAAACAGGACTTACCTTCTTTCAGACGTAAACGACATGTTCAACTTTCGTTTGTTAAAACGGAAAAGACTTCAACTATTCGCCGCAAGGTGTGATATTCCTACGCCATGATGAGGAATACAATGAAAGTGAAAAATTCGTTATAATTAAAGAATTCACAACTCAATTATGACAGATTATGATTGATTATTCGTACGTACCTCTTTTTTAATATGAATATTAGCGATTTAACGCGTACTTTATACGGAAATGTTTGATTCTAACTGTCCTAGTTATTGATGCGTTTTAGTTTTAGTTGCACAGGGACCCTCGCCCGGAAATCAAACCCAAACGTGCGAAAAGCGCGCTAAATTTGAAAATGTGACACTGAAATTTGTAGAGAAAACGTCAAATAATATAACGAAAAATCATCGCTAATTAAAAATAAATGTTTTATTAATCAATAGGAATTCAAAGTAAATTAGATTTATGCAAAATATCTATTAAGTAACAGAAAAATCACTGTTTTTTGTGATCATTTGAGTAATTTTAAGGAATTTTTACAAATAAAACGTCAAATATTAACAAAAATTAATTTCTAATTAAAAATAAACGTTTCATTAATCATTACGAGTAGGAATTAAATTAGATTTGTGCAAAATTTCTATTTAGTAACACAAAAATCAATATTTTTTGAAAATTTGAGTAATTTGAGTAATTTTTGCAAATAAAACGCCAAATATTAACGAAAATTAATTTCTAATTAAAAATAAAAGTCTTATTGATCAATAAGAATATGAATTTAATTAGATTTGTGCAAAATTTCTATTTAGAAATACAAAAATCAATGTTTTTTGAAAATTTGAAGAATTTTTACACATAAAACGTAACATATTAACGAAATTTCATTTCTAATTAAAAATAAACGTTTCATTAATCATTTAGAGTAGGAATTAAATTAGATTTATACAAAATATCTATTTAGTAACATAAAAAACAATAAAACACTGTTTTTTGTGATGATTTGAGTAACTTTTACACACAAAACGTCAAATATTAACGAAAATACATTTTAATTAAAAATAAACGTTTCATTAATTATTTAGAGTACGATTTAAATTGGATTTGTGCAAAATTTCTATTTAGAAATACAAAAATCGTTGTTTTTTGTACTAATTTGATGAAAAACGAGTATTTCTCATCTATCTAGATAAATTAATTAACAATTTGAGTCTTATTCATATCACAATCAACAACTTGGAAGACTATATACAAAGATATGTACAAATAATCAGTCATAAAGCGAATATGCGTTAAATAAATGCACAACCGAGAATTAAGAAGAGCACAGCAATGGGAAATATCATGTAGACTTTCATGCGGGGATGACAAGTGCTTATTAGTAGTGCAATATTATCCTCTTCAATCTCCAGCCCATCATGCGTTGGCACCTCAACAATCACCGTTTCATCGCTGAAAAAACCTAAATTAAAGTCACATTGCGTCACATTCACACATTCCTTATCTCGACTATTATTCACGTATTGATACGTCGGCTTATAGATATCGAACACGGCATGCATGTCGTTTGTGATGAAATCGTTATCCGAATAGAATATGTAATAGTAGTAGCCGTCGGTGGCGACTTCGTGCACCGTCTCCATGTGCTCGCCCTTATCCAGGTAATGCACATTTGTGCATAAATGACTAGGATTGAAGCCTTGCGTCAATAGAATGGAGCCATCGTAACAGGTGAGCAAATCACTTTCGAAGCTCGATAGACTGTTTGAGATGCGATCTGTATGATTGATTGCATTCCCACCATGCTGTGTACCTCCATCTAACAGCTGTGTGACATCACGCTTCTTTATAGCTCCCTGCAAAGTCACATCTTCATGTAATTTCCTCTTTTTCATATGACGTTTGGGATGATCATCGAAATCGTCTAGATTTTCAGCTGCATTGTCCTCATTTTCAGCATCGTGTATCTCTTGAGCGTGCTCGAACGTAACCTTCACCTGCTTATGCTCCTCGTCGAGCAGATGCGACCCAACTTTACGCAAATTGTGCTCCAACAGCCCACACGTCTTCAAATTCTTCTCACCGCGCACCACCAAAATCCTCGATCCCTCATATCTAGAGCACACCTTCAGCAGAACGGACGCCCCCTTCAGCAGATAGAAGCCCCAATATTCTAACGTATCATCAGCCAACGTCATCGACTTCTTCAACCGCAAATGCTTGCGTTTCGTGCTCAATTCGGGATGTTTACGTAGCTGGAACGCATTGAACGTTGTGTTCATACGCAGGGAATGCGCCTGACAGAATATCGACGATATGCCATCGGTGATTGCCACCACATCCGATTCAGCCACCGGATAACTCACATCCGCAAACACATTATGCCGTAAATACAAGGGAGTGATGATTAGAATGGTTGGGAGGATGGCGGTCATCGTACAGAAGATGATCACTCGTTTGACGCCATGCATGATTCCAATTTCTGCAAATAAAACGCAATTAGATGACCTTTTTGAGGTTATGTTTTAAAAAAATAAAAACAAATACCTATATAATAATATTTCGTTTACGTACGTATTTAATAATAAATTAATAAGCCCCATTTAGGAAACGCTTTGTTTCCTTTCTATAAATAAATATGATATTTTTAAATATTCGTAAAATTATTTACAAAAAACAAAACTTATTTACATGTCATAGCACACTATGCCATTGTTTTGTTTTTAAATGTTGGCAGGTGTGTTTAGCGAAGTCACAAACCAAATATAGTAGAAAAGTACAAATTTTTTTTAAAATTTAAATTAATTCACTTTTCGTTATTAATCTAATAAATAAATATAGCTACTGGAGAGCTAAGCAAATAAAATGATCCTTATCAATTAGTTCAAATAAAGTCAATTGCGTCACGTGAATTTTTCTACATAGAACATGACTAGCTAGGGTTCGAGTCCCGGTAGCATAATTTTTTTTTCTAAAATTGTCTATTAATTAATTGCATAAAAATACTACTAAATTGAATTAAGCAAAAATATTGAAAAATCTCACATATTTCACGAGATATACGCAAATATGTGAAAAATAATTCACTTTTTTACGAATATCTCAACAAATAAATAAGATATTAAATTTTTTTTAATTATTAATAACTTTATGTATTATTAGACAACTATTAATTAATATTTTAAGAAAAAAAAATTTACTGTTCCGGGGGGTCTCGAACTCAAGTCTATATGCTTATTATTTGCAAATCGCCGACCTAAAACATTCATGGCCTTCTAGATTATAAATGTTCGTTCATAACAAAAAAACAAATAAACTAATTTTTTGGGATAATTTTCCATAATTATGTATACTAAATAAGTTAAATTACTTACGATGAAGGCGTTGTATCGAATTGTACTTGTATCCCTTGTAATAGGCGACATTATTACCAGATTCATTAAAAACCATTTCCATTTAGCTGATAATTCAATCACAGACGTTGATAATTGACTCTAATCAAATTATTGCATTAGAATATCGCACATTGCGTACACAACTCAAGTGAATTGTTTAAAACTCTTGAAAAAAGTCGTTCGTTAAGGAGGAAAACATTATTATCAGTTTGTATCGTCGTCAACACACACAATGCAATGTAAAGAAACATTATCTAGTTTAAGCTACTTTAAAAGTGAACAATTAAATTGTAATTTCTCTCTCTCATCATCATAGCGTACGATTATTGATAAAAACGCACAACACACAACAAACAATGAATTCTATGTATAAATAGATGTAATTAAAGCCATTTTAAACCACTTTTGATATGCCTATCGCCAGCCAACAACCAGTTTTTATCAGTTCCGTGTACGCTTTATAGAAGGGCGTTTGTTCGGCGCCCTGATCTATGCCAATGTCGTGATGCTCCTGTTCCTCGTCCCGAAATTTCTGTATTATTTCAATCAGCGCTTTATTCCCCACCGGATCGGACATTAATTCGCGTATTTGCCCATTGTAGTGTTCCACAATTACTGTTTCTATTGCCACAGTGCAAGCCATCGCTGCTTTATCACCTAAAACAGCATTTTATAGCATTAATGCGAACATAACCTCAAAATTGTACAAAAATGTGTATTTTTGCAGTTTATTTGATGGAATTTTGCAAATTTCACTTGATTAACCTACTAAAGCGCTGCTAACGCATAAAACAAACCTATCTGCATCCCAAATTGTGGCTTTTTATAGCAAAAATTCGAACATAACTTTAAATTAGTACAAATTACTACAAAAATTGTCATTTTTTTGATTTATTCAAAGGATTTTTGCAAATTTCGCGTGATTACCTAGTAAAGCGCTGCCTGCTCCAAGTACAACCCGAACAACATTCCAAATTGGGGTCATAAAAATGCGATTTTATAGCGAAAATGCTAACATAACCTCAAAATATGACAAAAATTTGCATTTTTCAGTTTATTCGAAAGAATTTTGCAAATTTCACATGACTAACCTAATAAAGCGCTGCTTACGCTTAAAAGAAACCTAACTACATCCTAAATTGTGTCTTTCTATAGCAAAAATTCGAACATAACTTCAAATTAGTACAAAATTTGTCTTTTTTCGATTTAATTTAGCGATTTTTGCAAATTTCTTGTGATTACCTAGTAAAGCGCTGCCTGCTCCAAGTACAAACCCAACAACATTCCAAATTGGGGTCATAAAAGTCGGTCTAACACGATGTTTGCGAATTAAGTCCTCGAATGTGGCTGTGTGCACCTTCTCCTGGTCCATCATGTGTTGTATCACCGGCCCCTTTTCCGTATTCCCCAAAACAGCCATCTGCCCCGCATACATGCGAACAGCTCCCATTTCCCCCGCATGATTAATTCGTATAATTTCCGCAACGTTCTCTGCCGCTTTAGACGCAAACGCTCGATAAATATTCATATGCGTTAATGCGCCGCGTCTTAACATATCTGAATCTAATCAAATAACTCAATATTAAAGGTGAATTTAAAAGAAATTCAAAATTTTTACTTACATAACCTCACTTTTATTATATTTTAAAATTTCTTGTTTTGCAGCAATGCACTTGCATAAGCTGTTATCAATCTAATTGACCTCTGAATAAATTTATCATTTTATAGCTAATAAGTAGCAATAAATTGCCTGTTATTATCACAAATAGCTTTTAAACAGTTACCGATTTAGTTGCGCCTGCATTGTTGATGAAAAATAACGAATTTCTTCAGAATATTGTCGAGTGGATGTGAAGCAACTTGAATGATATGCAAATTCTTCATAAAAACGTATTATTCAATTGCAAAAATGCAAAATAAAAATATATACATAGAGTGACATCTAATATTAAATCTGGGAATTAACAAATAGTGGCGTCTCCTTAAACTGTTTCCTTCTCACTTCACTGCAAACCTCTCTTTCTATACGCGTTCTAGGTTAATATGAATCTATGAAACAAATGCCACAATTTGTATTATTATTTAATTAAGTATACGTTAATATGTAATGTAACTTAATTAAATGACTTTTGATATAGCTATGGCTGTCTTACAACCAGTTTTTATTAATTCCGTGTAAGCTTTATAGAAGGGCGTCTGTTCAGCACCATGATCGATGCCAATATCGTGATGCTCCTGTTCCTCATCACGAAATTTCTTTATTGTCTCCAGCAGTTCCTTATTCGTTTCCGGATCGGACATTAATTCACGCAATTGATCGTTGTAGTGTTCCACAATTACAGTTTCCACAGCTACAGTACAAGCCATCGCCGCTTTATCACCTAAAAATGCGATTCTATAGCGAAAATGCTAACATAACCTCAAAATATGACAGAAATGTGCATTTTTCACTTTATTCGAAGGAATTTTGCAAATTTCACTTGACTAACCTACTAAAGCGCTTCTTACGCTTAAAACAAACCTAACTACATCCCAAATTGTGTCTTTTTATAGCAAAAATACGAACATAACTTCAAATTATTACAAATTACGACAAAAATTTGCATTTTTTCGATTTAATTTAGAGATTTTTACAAATTTCTCGTGATTACCTAGTAAAGCGCTGCTCGCCCCAATCGCAAACCCAACAACATTCCATATTGGCGTCATAACAGTCGGTCGAACACGATGTTTGCGTATTAAGTCCTCGAATGTGGCTCTATGCACTTTTTCCTGATCCCACATGTGCTGTATCATCGGCCCCTTTTCCGTATGCCCCAAAACGGCCATCTGCCCTGCATAGATGCGATCAGCGCCCAATTCGCCCGCATGATCAACACGAATTATTTCATCCAATTTCGCTTTCGTCGCAAACGCACGGTTTTGTTTAAAAAATTGGCGTGCTAACATACCGCTACCTAATTAGGAAGAAATGCAATCGGTTAGTGAATGTATTGATAGTTTTCTAGCTGAATGCAAAGGTAATTGCAATAAATAAACAGAAAACATAACCTCACTTTTACTATTCCTGCAGATTTCTTGTATTACAGCGGCGAAATTGCACAAATTGATATCGATTTGGATGACGCAGAATGGAGTTTATCGTTTTATAGGGAATATGTGGCGAAAAATGTGCCGGTTATTGTTAAAAATGGATGTAAAGATATATGCGCCATTAAAACATGGAACATAAACAACTTTAGGTTTGATAATGCAACAATTTCTACATTTTTACATTCATATAAAGCATTTTCTAGGAAGAATCTATCGGATAAAGATGTAACAGTGGCTATTACACCGAATGGATATGCAGATGGATTAATTTGGGATGGAAATGAAGAGGTTTTTGCTTTACCTGAAGAAAGGACGATGAAAATGGGCGAATTTCTTGATTGCATAGAAAATCCAAGGTTAATATCGATAAATGCACCTCAATATAACTGAATAATCGTCTTTTTTCTATAGAGACAACTTTATTTGTTACATTCAAAGGCAAAATTCGAATTTAACGGAGGATTTTGCTGAATTATTGGATGATATACCGAAAGACGTTCCTTGGGCGTCTAAAGCCTTCAATAAAACGCCAGATGCTGTTAATTTCTGGATGGGCGACTCAAGAGCAGTTACAAGCTGTAAATTAACCTAAAATTAATCAAAAAATCATATTTAAAGCCTTCTTTTTAGTGCACAAAGACTTTTATGAGAATATTTATTACGTTATCGATGGATATAAAGATTTTATATTAATTCCTCCCTGCGATTTGCCCAAATTAACCTACAAAACGTTTAAAGTTTGCAAATTTTCGAATGTAACTTCAACCGATTATGATATCTTACCTTGTACGAATGAGAATGGTGACTTGGAAAGTGTTCCATGGATCAAGAACGATCCATTGAATGATAGAGAAGCTGTAGGCTTGAATTTGCATAAAATTCGTTTGCATAAAGGCGATTGTCTGTATTTACCTAGTTTGTGGTTCCATCATGTGCGTCAAAGTCATGGTTGTATAGCTGTGAATTACTGGTACGATATGGATTTCGATATAAAATACTGCTACTATAAATTATTAGAGAATTTAACAAAAATAAATTGAATTTGGCGCTTTATTCTAGACTAGAGTAGTTCATTTGAGTTGATAGCGTAGTTCAAATCGACAAACATAATTTTATTAAATAAATAAACAAATAGTCAATTTTTCGAGGAAATCTTATTAAAAAATGGAATTAATTAATTGCTTATAGAATAATCATTAATTAGAAGCAATTTAGAAGAGAAATTTTGTGAATAAAAAATAAAATTATTTTCGCGTGATTTGAATTTGCCGCCTTATTTTCGAAAGTAGTTCATTTGCTGTTTGACAGGCAGAAATATTCAAATTCAATCAACAAATTTTTATTTATTATTTTTATGTATATATATATAAAAAAAATTAAATAAATTGCAATTAATTTAAAAACATATTTAAGAAAAAAAGAAACGCAAGAGGGTAATAAATATTAAAAAGCTGAATAATGAGAGACAATAATAAAAAACAAATTGGGAATTGTATGTATGTTTTCAATTGCAATTGATAATAATAATAATAGATGTGGCAATCTATACACTATGATGTGACTAGAGTGCTTTTAATATTTTATCGTATGTATTATGTACGTTTTGTTTTATCATAGAAACAATTGACTGTAGGTAGTAAGTAAAGTAGGACAGACAGACAAACATTTGGTCACTTAAGTTTAAAGAGAGAGAGAGAGAGAGAGAAAGAGTAAGAGTAAGAAGATTGAAGCAAAAGATTTGATGATGGAATGATGAACAATTGACAACATTTTTTGTTTTAATTAATTAACAGAAGATATATATGTATGTATAGAGAAGAAGGTACAATACACAATTTAATTGTAAAATAATACGAAACGAACACATCAAGGTGGCGCAATTGTGTTTGTTTGGCTTGCGATTATTTTACGAATTAAATTGCGTTTTTTCCAAATTTTTACGTGAAAAAGAAATGATTTTGTTTTTTTTAGTTGGACAGAATATTTACGGCACCTTCACTTTGTCACCATTCTCGAGATTGTTATTTTTAGGTTTCGTATCTTTCACTTCCATTGTATCTATCGTCTTATTTAACACTCTAAAACCTAAAAAAAAAGAAGGAAAAATTAATAAACTTAATTCTTTCATATTTGGTAGCTAACTTACTAAATCCTATAGCCGCGATGAATAATGCAAAGTAAACGTATTGTCCATTAACGAATAATTTGATAAGAAAATAGATGATTGGTGAGAGGGATAGAATGAACCAGATGATTGAATTTTTCAATGAATTTACGTGTGGGCCCATTGAGATTGGTTCGTACCGTTGCACATTTGATTCGGTGAAGAAATCGCCGCTCTTCTTAAAACTATCCATCATTTTATCCTACAAATTAAAAGAAATTTAGTAAAATTATCCACCAAAACAAGTATAAGCGAATGTAGAGCCGTCTATCGGATATCTTTCAAACTATATGAGTTTCATATTCTGGTTTGAGTCTTTGCTTAGTTTAGGCTTCACTTCTTCTTATAAGCCATCTAGGTTATTAGTTTATATCTATGGTTGTTTATACGTGTGAAGTTGGCTACAAATGTGTGCCAATTTATGACATTTCGCTTTTTATTACTAATTGTAAATAATTTGTGTAATATTCTAATTTCGGTGTACCTTTTTATAAAACATTTCGCGCAAATACATTTCCTGCTCCTTCTCACTTTCGGGCACCTCCTCCATGGGAATCCGTTTCAGGTACATGTGCACAATGAAATGCTTGCCCTTAATCATATTGGTGATCGTGGGTTTCGTCCCTTCGAACGCAATTTCTATGTCGTAGAGAGCGGGAATCTTGCCGCGCATATATGGAACGCTGGTGGTGAAACCTTTCGTGCGCGGCACCAGATGGTGTTGCATCACTTTGAGGCCGCGTTCGCGCGAAAATTTAACGGCTAGTTCATGCTTTTTCGGACTGAAGCGGGTGCCTTCAGGGAACAACAATATCTAGGTAAGGAGAAGTCTAGAATTGAATGATTTATGCAATTTAATCTAAATATAGTTAACTGTTATCGGCTCCTCGTATTCGGCTAAATCTTTCGCCGCCTTCTGCAATATGATTTTGTCCTTTTCATACGAACGCGACAG
>JAODFZ020036665.1:0-24216 GCA_027574845.2 Deinopsis erosa
ATCGTATATGCTTTCATAGCAAAGCTCTTGATGAAGATAGCGTTAAAATCGTGTCAATGATTTTATCATCAATGGGAGAAATTTGGGTAATTGCCCCACACTTTTTTATGCTCTCCATCTTATATCCTCTTTTGTAAGTGACTGATACTCAGCCCTAATAACACACAACAAACCATAATAATCACCGGGGTAATCAACGGGCTGACCGCTATTGGCGATAGCCAGAGGATCAACTGCCCCAACAGTAACAAACCCAAGGCTTGCAGGCTGTAGTGCTGGATCACCGGGCTGGCATAATCAAAGTTGGTTTTCTTAATGCGCCGCATCAGTACTCCATCCAGCAGTGCCGGGATCAGCAACAAAAAAATCATCGAGCCCCAGACTTTCATCTGTGCCAAGCGATAGCCACACTGAAATGTCAGGGTGAACAGCACTTGTAACCGGATGCTCACCCAATTAAACCACGGCAAGGCAAAGTTCTCCATGCCGACTGACGCTTGACGCTCAGCTTCGGTGGGAATAAAAAAATGCCAGACCGCCTGCTGCCAGCCACTGTTAATGAAGTGTTGGCGGTACCACTGCTTGGCTTCTTGGGCAATCCAGTCACTGGCTTGTACCCCGAGTGTCTGTCGCACCAGGACACGCTCCTGGTTAATGCATCGGCAGATCCAGGTCGGCGATACGAGTAAGACGCACACGGCGATCTGCAGGATCAACCCGTATGTCGCCAACCATAATAGCCTCTTCATAGTAATTACTCCGGGTGAATACAAAGCGGATCCGCGGATCGGTCAGCTGGTAGTAGAGCCGACGACGGCCTTCCATATAGTCATTGATCTGATACGGTTGACTGACTAACTCGCCACTGTGGGCTTGCCGCCAGGTGCTAAAACCTTCGCCGCAATCCAGGTGCCAGCGGGCGCCCTGTAGATCGACTAGCTGTTGGTCCATCCGCCGCAGTGTTGAAGTAATCAGTTGATCCAGAAATACCGCGATTCTGGCAATGTCTTCTGCCTTCTCCGGATTGTTATGAAACACAATGTTGTGATAACGATCGAAGGCTTCTTCCAAGATGGGATAGATAATCGGCTCACCATCACGGGTAATTTCAGCCGTTAAAAAATAAGTCAACTGCTCGATCATATTTTGCGAGGCTGACCAATCATGGCGTAACAACGAGTAGATCTCTCTATCCGCCAAATTTTTGCGTTTTTTGACTGCAGTAATCACTGCATTGGCCGCCACCGTTTTGGATGATTTGGCTTTCCTGGTCACTCTTTGGGTTCCTCCTGATGGGTCAAAATCGGCAGGCGTCCCTTGACCACCCGCCCGCCAGAAATTTTGGCAATATATTCAAGATTGGGCAGCAGGCCCAGCAGCGGAGCCGGGAACAACTCAGCGCTCTCTTCGACCAAGCGCTCCCCTTGGTTGCCGCCATGCAGGATCGGCTCATCCACCTGGGTACTCTGCCCTTGGGCACGCATCACATAGCGTATTCGGGTTTGCGGCAGGTTCTCGGCAACATACTGTTGGCTGTCGTTATCCAGCAGCCGCAAGGCGATCAGATTGTTGAGATTGCCCAAGACTTGTCGGGCTTTATCGCGACTCTGCAGTCGTGCTGAGAAATCCGCCACCGTTTGCGTGGCAATAAACAGCTGTACCCCGGCGCCGCGCCCTTTGTTGAGCAGCTGTATAAACGGATCATTGATCACTTCAGCCGCTTCATCGATAAAGATATTCACCGGATGGTCGGCATCACCATAGTTATAGCGATCCCCGGCCACTGCAGTGAGATCGGACAGAATAATTGAGCCGACGGCGCTGCCGACCACACCGTCAGTGAGCGAATCCAGGCCAATATAGGCTACCTGGCGATTGTCGATGATTTTTCGGGTGTCAGTAATGGGACGATGATCGTCTAAGTCCGCAACATCGGGCGACAGCAGTTTGCCTAAGTCACCCGAGGTCAGCATATTCAGGATTGGCAACAACGACGCCACCATTTTGGCAAAGTGAGTATTGTCATGTTGGAACATCGACAGTAACCCTTCCAACTCCGGGCTGGGGAACTGCGGTTGCACCAGTTGCTGATAAGCGCGCATCAGTGCGGTGGCCGTAGCTTCCGTTGAACGCCCCTTTTGACGCTCTAAGTAGGGTTGTGCCTGTAGCGGCCAATCGGCCAGCACCCGTTGGCAGTAACTGTTAATCGCTTGAATCACCAACCCAGCCGCACTGCCCTCGAGAAAGCGCCGTAAGCGTACCAGGTTGGGACGTTCACTGGTCATCACTAAAGCTTGGGCGATATTATTCAGCGCTTGCCAAGCAAAGCTCTTAAACGGATCGGCACCAGTCTCTGACGGAATTAAGGCAGCTAAACGGCTGGCAATTTCGGTGGTTCGCGTGAAGTTACGCAGCGGATCCAGGCGAACGCTTTGCTCCGGAAAGGCGGGATGAAAGCAGACAAAGCGCTCCGCCTGCCCTTGGGATACACAGCAGCGTTGGGCATTCTGCCATAAGGCGCGATCGCCTTTGGGGTCAATGATAATCACCGCTTCCCCGCGCAAAATCGCTTGCGAAATCAGCAGATCGAACAGCCGGGTTTTCCCCGAACCGGTGGTGCCCAGTATCAACGTATGCCCCTCGGCATGACTCAGCGGCAGATACTGGCTAGTGTCCAGACGCTCTAGACCATGGATCCACGCTTGACCAAGCTGTGCGGCTTGCTGTCGTGGGGTGGCTCCCGCTAGACTCTCCTGCTGGGTCATTTCAAAGGCCTTTTGCGCATGGCGGTTGTCCCAGACAAAACCATAACCCAGCCACCACCCTTCTGGGTTCTTGTGCAGCTGTTGCGTCAAATCCTGCAAACTGATGATCGAAAGGCTATGACCGCGGAGGCCGCGTTTCTGCAGATATAAAGCGACGCCCGGCTTGGCTCTAAGCAGTGAGATCAACCCACAAATGCCCATCATCCAATAGAAAAACACCGGCGGCAGCAGGCTGTAGAGACTGACCAACCAACCCATTCCAGCAAACAGCAGCCACATCCCGGCTGCCCACAGCTCATAATTGCGCCGAAATGCCGGTTGATACTCAGACATGCTCCTCCTCCCCGGCCCTTAAATAGAGCTGGCCCGCCTGCCAGCGCAGCAACGGCTTTTTGCGGTTTAAGTTGATGTGATAGATCAGCGTTTTTTTATCAAACTGCGCCGGATAGTCGGTGATCAGCCGGTCTAAGGCCTGATCGCTGGTAACCCATTCGCCGGCTAACGCCTGTACCGGAGCCGCTAACCAGCGCCCTTGCCCTCGCTGGATTTGTTGTTTGAGCCGCTGGATCACTGTGGCAGTATTTCGATCACAGCCCGCTTCTGACTCGAACGGGTTTAATGGGTAGAGGGCTGTTGCCGGAAGCTCATCCGCCAACAATGGCTTAACCGTTTGAACCCCAGCACTGTTTGGACTGTTTGCCTCACCCGGCTTCACCGGTAACACCCGATAGACCGCTAGGATCGCCGCACTCCACTGTTGGGAAAACAGCAGTGCTTTCTGCTCGCCAATCATGTGCACTTTGCGGCCCGGCAAAATGGCATCGGGAATAATGGCCCCTGCGGCCCATAGGCAATTCATCACTTCACAGGGAATCCCCAGCGGCTCAGCCCCTTCTGGATAGGGGATGATCACTTTACTCCCCACCAAGCGAATAGATGTTCCTAGCCCTTGCCCCTGTAACAACGTGGATAATGCGGCTCTCAGCACTTCAGAGGCCTCTCCAGCGCTGTTAATGAGCTCTGATAGGGCATCATAACAGGCTGATGGTGTTAACGAGCCACTAGCAGCTGCTACAGGGTCATGGCCTGCCTCGGCTATTGGCGCGGTGGCGAGCGTGGGTTCAGCGGGTTCCTGCATCTCCATATCAGGCAGCACAGGCTCTCCCACTAAGGCGCCAGATAATGGGGCTGGCGGGGAGGCGGTAAACAGCAGCGCTGGATGGTCCAGCTGGAGCAGTAACAGGCTCTTCTGCACCGTGAGCTCAGCTTTGGTAATCAGTACCGTGACCGGCCAATAGCGAAAGGTGATGGGCTGTTCCCCGGCCTGCTGCTGGATACAGGGTCTTGCTAAACCACGCTCAAGCAGAATATCCGCCAAGGTATCTCGATCGCGAGGAATGCCAGCTACCCCATCCTGGGTTAACAACTCCAGAACCTCATCAGCCCCCTGTTGCCAAGCAATAAACAGCCCCTGTTCGAGATACCAGACTTTGGCGTTGGGTTGGTTTATCTGCCAAGTGCCAGCAGCCAGTAACCGCCGCATAGCATCAAACAGGTAGCGCTCTACCGGAACCCCATAGGTCGCGGCATCACCGGCTAAGCGGCTCTGTTTCAAATCCCGAGCTACGCTCTCTTGATCGGCCTTGGCCACCAATTTTCCTAGCAGTGACTCACCGCCTACTCCTGACACCGCCTGCAACAACGCTTGCAGCAGTTCTGGTCCAGCAGCGGCTAAAACCTGCAAACTTTCCGGCGGTAACAGCTGTGGCAAAGCTAGTAATGAAAACTGCTCATGGCGCTGATAGCGCCGCTCGCGCCAACGAATAAAGTAACGGCTTAGATGCTGTCGTTGTGCCCAGCCCAATAAACTCTCCAGATAGGGATCCCAGGTGAGCTGGCCCTCACGATCAGTCACACAGATATCCGACAACGGCTTACCCGCATCATGCAGCAACCCGGCAAAACAGGTGGCCAAGCGCCACAGCGGCTCAACCCGTCGCCGTTGGCTTAACACCTCAGGCAGCGGGAAGATCACCGCTTCAGAGCCCTGCAATGCCCAACAGGCCACCTCCAAGCCGTGATGCAGCAAACCCCCTGCCCCGCGGTGATGATGGCTCTCTGAAGCTGGCAGATGATGTACAAACGCCGCATAGCGTTGGATCACTGGCAACACCCAAGTCTCAAAGGCCGCAGTTGAGTAACCCAGGCTGCCCTGCAGGCGCTCTAATAGCTCTGATTGATGAAATAGCAGGCGCTCAACTGACGTCACCGGGAACCCCTTAACAAACGGCGGATAGCGCAACAGCGCCTCCTCGTCTGCATCTACGGGCGCTAACACAACAGCTGCTTTATCGGGCTGTTGGCTCTCCCCAAACTGTTTAAACCACCGCATGACCTTAATCGCCAACATCCCTCTGTCACTGAACACTTGAGACTATTGTCGCAGACAATATGTCAAAGGGACGTATGCATTCGTGCCCAAAATAACCCTAAAAATGGTCCGAATAGCGACGTTCTATTTTTCTCTGCTGGGCTAGACAAACCTAACTGAAGCCTATAAAGTATGTAAAGGTAACACCTATTGTTAACCTAGGAAGCAATACATGACACAACCACAGATTACCGCTAAAACGGTATCGGTCAAATTGGACCAAGGTACACGGCAGCGTATCGAACGGTTGGCGGTAGCACGTCATCGAACCGCTCACTGGATGATGCGTCATGCCATCACTCAATACCTAGATCGTGAAGAGCAGCGTGAGAACTTCCGCCAAGAGACCCTCAAAGCATGGGAGGAATACCAGACCACGGGTTTGTACGCCACTGCTACCGAAGTAGAGGCCTGGCTGGCCAGTTGGGGCACCGATCATGAGCTACCCACTCCCCTATGTCACCAGTAGTAACTTACACTCCTGGTGCAATCCGCGACCTGCAACGGTTACGTGAGTTGCTTCGCCCCAAGAATCCCGTTGCCGCTAAGAGAGCGGGTGAAGCTATCATGAGGGCCCTGCAGCTTCTCAGCTATCAGTCCGCCATCGGACGCCCCGTTGAGGATTTGCCTGAGGAGTACAGGGAGTGGCCAATCGATTTTGGTGGCAGCGGTTATGTAGTTCGGTATCGTATCGATGTAGATCTCATCACTGTTTTAGCAGTACGCCACCAGAAGGAAGCTGGTCATCTAAATTAAGCCGATTTTTCTAATAACTCATTGATTAAATTACTATATTTTTCATAAAAGATATTACGATCATGCCAAGGAAACTCTGCTAGCTTCACTAAAAAGCGATCCCCTACCACAACGGCTGGAATATCATATATCTTGAATTTTTCTGCTTCCTGGGCTTGTCTTTCAACAATTTCCACTATTTCCGGACTGTTAATTTGCGTATCAAAAACCTCTTCCTCAACCCCAACACTTAAAAATATCTCTTTAACTGATAACTCATCCTCAATGCTCCGATTCTCTACCCCCTTAAAAATTAAGGTGTCAACTTTTTCTGCCACGCTAAGTTGGTTAGCTAATACCCACGCTTTTGATAAAAATTTTCCAAATGGATTGACATAAACATGGCATTTCTCAATCTGATCGGACTTTATATTATTCTCAATACCTTTAAGGATTTGCTTGAGTAAAAAACAGTGACTACAGCCAAATGAAAAAAAGTGAATCACCTTTTGACTACTTTTATTTTTATGGCCATTCAATGTTACATAATGTTTGCCCTCAATAAATTCAGAAGCAATGCCATTGGCGGCTAATACCCATAATAGGGTTAACAAAATTTTTTTCATGGTCTAATCCTTCTACGCTTCACCATAAACCTCAAGAATAATCTTTTTATATCGCTTAACTGATTTTCTGATTTCATAAACCAAGGCTGCTTGAGCTCTAAGCTTTGCGTATCGCTGTTCTATTTGCTCAATTAATCCTTTCTCCCAAGAACGATTCGCTTTCTTGAAAGCACTTTTGGGATATTGATGACTTTCTTTACCTTTAGAGATATAGCGAGATTGTGGTTTACGGTTCAACCGCTTTAAAAAAACATTCTCATACCACTCCGCACTAAAACAGTCGTTTACTAACCTGACCCGGGTACCATAGTTCCCCCGTGCCTTCGTTGAACGCATCGCCTTGTTATGCTGCCAAAAGACATCAGCACGGCTTTGACCATCAGTGGTGATACGCTGCAGCTCTCTCTGTAATAACTGATTCACTTCATCAACAAATTGTCGCGCCTGTTGTGCATAATCCTCATCCGACAAATAGGTTCTCGAGGGTTGATTGTCTGGTTGGCTCAGGGCTGACCAGTTTGGTGTTCTCTGTTCCACAGGTGGTATAATCCCCTCGTATTTTTATCATTTTCCTAGAAAACTTTTCAGTTTTATTCCACATTACTACCTATGTGGAATAAATCGATTCTATTCCACAAGGCGGGATAGCCCCATCAAAAATCAACAACCAACATTAGCCATTTTTTTCCTGCAAAACTGCTCCTCCCTGCAGAAAGGACAATCCGCGTTCATCCGCTGATGAATCGAGTGGAAATAGCCAAAACCACAGCATGCACAAGCTTCTATCGTGGCATTGCCATCCCTGATCTCTTGGGCTAAGTACCACAAATCATTCAGGTTAAAAACCTCTGATCGCCCACTTTCCCACATCAAGGCTTGGTACATCTCACAGGCCGTACGCAGCGCTTTGGCATTGACTGACTGGTAGATACTGTTTTCACCCACCTCATAATAAAGATTCATGGCCAACGACGCGTGCATCTTAAATTTCAAGTTCTTGATCAAAGTGGCTCCACTGGGATCTTTGCCTGGTTTTGACAGAGACAATGGGCACCCTGTTGCATGGATATTTCTATAAAATTTTCTAATTTGTTTTATAGTTAAACCCGTTTCCGAAGCGATAATCTTAGCGCTATAACCTAAAGTGACCATCTCTTTTGCCAGGATAAATTGTGATAATTCAAGCATATCAATAAGCGCCTAATTTGTTTTCTTGTAGTGCAAATATCGTTTTCTTGAAAAACGGTAGATCTTCCTCCTTATGCTCTTCAGTGATCATTTTTAGAACTATTTCACTCGGACAACGTAAGCCTATACTTCCTATAGTCCCCATCGCCATGCTATATAAATTTTCTTTGGTGGCAGAAACCACCCATTCAGCCAATCGCCGTGACACTGAAAATCCCAACATAGCCATTTTAATATCAATTTCCGCTAAACTTTTTAACGATTCCCAATAATTGATATCTAAATAACTAAAACGACTCCCTATTAATAATTTGTTCTCATCAATACCGGTTATTTTATTTAAAACAGATTTGTTATGGTCTAATTTAAAAGAGATCAATACCCCTGATGCTAACCGTTTTAAATTGGCAGAATGACTGCTTAAGTGATGAGCAGCCTCCTGGGTTAATCCAAATCTTAGCGCTGTTTTCTTTGGATACCTCCTCAATAGCAGTTGTAAGTGCGACCATAGCATTAAATCTAAATTAAAAATCACACCATGCAACTTTTTATACTCTACATTAAACGAATGCGCTAATTCATCAGAAGATGCTAGTGTCTCCATTTTGCCTTCCTAATCAAAAAAACAGATTAGCTTAAAAAATAAATATTAATTTTAAGTGCTGTGTTAAAAATCAATCATGGCAAATAAATTAACGGCACAACCGATAGGTATAATTTATTCAGGACAAATAGAAACCAATCCAAAAAAAAGCAGATGGTAAGTTGGTAGCTGTAAAACCAGCTATTGAATACTAAGAATAGTTGTAAAAAAACAGCAACTACTTCAGTCAGTTCAGGTAAGACGTCGTCAGATGACCACGTTCTTGATTGCAAGCTTTCGCTATTATTCGCTGCATAGTGCAACTGAATTCAGAAGCCATTTTTGACTAAAAAAAGCACAGAGTCAAGATTGCTTTTTAGATGTTTCTCGAGTTTTTCATCCAACGTCGCTATTCGTGCCCAAAATAGCCAAAAAAAGGGTACGAATGCATACGTTGTTTTCAGAAAGACCGTGAGAAAATGAGTGGCAAAGCGTCAAAGAAAACAGTATGCAGGGCGGTTAAACTGGGGAGTCAGATGCTAATTAAAGCTGGCCTACTGATTTGCGGATCGATAATTCCAGGATGGGTGATGGCACAAGGCCCTGGCGGACATCTGGGTTTTTATGAGCGTAAGGCGGAGGGCTGGTTTTGGTATCAAGAGCGCCCTCCAGAGCCTGAGCCTATAGAAACCCCTCAGGCTCCTAGTGCAGAAACGGTCCTCACCCCTGCTACCCCCTCGTTATCCGCCGCCTGGCTGCGAGAGAACCTTCCCAAATACAAAGATGCCGCTTGGGACCACCCTACCATCGACAATCTACAGGCCTTTTTATACCTGCAGCGCTATGCCATCGATCGCTCACAGGAGTTTGCCGATAGTGCCGAATTAGCGGTGGTCGGCGACTGGTATCTCGATGAGACTGCCCGTCGTCCCGAAGCCGGTTTTGCCGCTCGTGCCGTGGATCATCAAGCCGGAATCGCCAAACAGCAATTAATCAAAACCTTGGCCCAACAGTATGGCCTGTTTTTCTTCTTTAAATCGGACTGCCCACATAGCCAACTGCAAGCCGATATTCTCCAAGTCCTGCAACGGCGTACTGGATTTACCGTGCTCCCTATCTCATTGGATGGTAGGGGCTTGCCAGATGGCACCTTCCCCCAGTTTAAAGTGGACAGCGGGCATGCTGAGTTGTTAGGAGCTCAAAGCGCCCCCGCCCTATTTTTAGCCTCCGTGAATGGCGAGTTCTCTTCTATCGGCTATGGCGCCATGTCCTTGCCCGATCTAGAGCAGCGCCTATTGGTAGCCGCACGGCGCAGAAACTGGATTTCAACCGAACAGTTCAATAGCACCCGGCCACTCCTTAACCTGCAGAGCACCCTAGCCCCCGCCAACCACAGCCCAACGTCTACCCATGAACTGCCCATTCCGCCCGCTGAGTTGGTGAATTTTTTACGTGCCACTGGCAACCCTTAGGAGCTCTTAGGATGAAACCACTCACCCACCTGGCCCTACTCCCCGTCGTCTGGGCAGCCGCCTTGTCTACTCAGGCTAATGGCCTCTCCAAAGAGATGGATGGCCTGTTTGGCGAGATGACCCATTACACCAAACCGAATCTGCTGGCCTCACAAAATCGCGGGGTGTTCACCGGTGGCCGCTTTACTGCTAAAAACCGCATTGCTCAAGAGAATCTGATGAGCCTCACCCCACCCTCTTGGAAGGCTGGCTGTGGCGGCATCGATATGTTTAATGGCTCCTTCTCCTTCATTAAGTACGAACAAATCGTGCAGCTGTTTCGCTCTATCGGCGCCAACGCCAAAGGCTATACCTTTCAGCTTGCCCTAGACAACGTCTTCCCCGATGGCGTCAAGTGGATGGAGTCGCTGCAGCGCAAAATCCAACTGATGAACCAGCATCTGGGCAACTCCTGTCAGCTGGCCCAAGGGCTAGTAAACGATCTCACTTCCGGCGCCGATCTCAAGCACAAAACCGATGCCTCACTCAAAAGCACTGTCACCGGATTGGCTGAGGACTTCTTCTCCGCCAAACAAGAGCCCGATGGCAAAAATCCGATGCAGGCGCTTAAACAGGGTAGACCCGATGAGTACAAGCAGATGATCGGCAATATCGTCTGGCGACAACTCAAGAAAAACAGCGCGCACAACTGGTTTAGCAGCCATGATGAGAGTCTGCTAGAGGCCATGATGTCACTGACCGGCACGGTGATCATCGGTGACTTAAATCCGGAGCAGAATAACCCGTTACAGCTCCTCCCTGGCAACCAAATTACCCTCACCGATCTCATTGAGGGCGGTAAACTGAAGCTCTACTCCTGTGACGGCGACAAAGAGGAGTGCCTGTGTGCCGGGCAAGGAAAAACTAAAACTCTACCGCTTGAGGGGCTGCGCAGCAAAATCCTTAACCTCCTGCAGGGCAGCGGCAATAACGTTGGCATTATCGAAAAATATGCCAGCAACCAGGACACGCTACTCGACAGCGAAAAAGCCTTGTTAACTAACCTGCCCGAAGGCATGGGCACTAGCTTGCGTAACTTGGCACTGCGATCGCCAGAAACCGCCAACCTGTTTGCCGCTGAAGCCTCGGCAGCGATCGCCCTCAGCATGACCTACACCCTGGCCGAAACCTTGATCAAAGCCACCCTCACCGCCCAGCTTAATAGCGATACCCCTTACAAAAAAGAGGTGATGGCCCTACTGGAGCGTTCACAACAGAGCCTGCGCGAAGAGTACCGCACGCTGATTGACAGCTATGGGACGTTAGCCCAACAGCTCGACCGCTATAACAGCCTGATTAAAAATGTTCGTAATCCCCAATATGTGTTAAATGCCAGCGATGAGCAGAGTCACAAACCCGTCGCCGCCGAGCCCAACGGGAGCCATGCCTCATGACGTTTACTATCCACTCCATCGGCGACTCCGCCTTCCTCGAGCAAATCCTCATCGCCGTCTCCATGGTCACCAGCAGTGGTCCTTTTGCTAAGATGATCTCGATTGGCCTGCTCATCAGCATCATCGTAGTCTGTATTAAGTCCCTGTTTAATAACTGCGAACGCATCGATTACCAGCACATCTTCATCGGCTGGCTGGTGTTCAGCTGCCTGTTTGTTCCCACCACCAGCGTGACTATTGAGAACAGCTACACCGGTGAAGTCAGCGTGGTCGATAACGTCCCTATCGGCCTCGGTGCTGCCGGCGGCATTATCTCCACCATCGGCTATGGCATCACCCGGCTGTTTGAAACCGGCTTTACCGTCATCTCGCCCGGAATCACCAAGGGCAACGCCTTTGCTGAATCGCTCAGTTTGCTGAATGACGTGCGCCGCTTTACCTACAATACCGCAGTATTCAATGCCCTAGATAACAGCAGAGGCTCACAGAGCATTAGCTCCCATCTCTCCTGGCATAACTACATTCGCGAATGTACGCTGACCAAAATCGACATCAATGAAACCCCACTGACCCAGCTGTTCCATCAGCCGATCAATCAAGCCTTGAAGTTCAAATCCCAGCTCTATACCACCCTGCTGAAAACCGCCCCAGGCCGCAAACAGGGCTCTCCACTGAACTGTACCGATGCCTATCAACAGCTGATGGATAGCACCAGATTAAACGATCCAGAGGTCACTAAAACCATCGGCCGGGTTCTTGGCTTTAACCGGCATGGTCAACCGGACACCTTCCATCACATCGCTAACGCCCTGCAAGCTGTTGGCGCCGGCAGTACCGCCGCCACCGATTTCGTCAGAGTAGCGTTACTCGAGCCCCTGTACTACGAAGCCGCCGTCGGCCGTCATCAAGATCTGCAGGACTACAACTCCGCCCTGATGGTTAACCAGGCGATTCAGCAGCGCAATGTTAAGTGGGCCGCTGAGCAAACGATGTTTATGACCCTGGTGAGGCCGATGCTGACCTTCTTCGAGGGCTTTATTTACGCTATCACCCCCCTGATGGCCTTTATGATCATGATGGGCAGCCTTGGATTTCAGCTGCTGGGCAAATATGTGCAGACGCTGTTTTGGATCCAGCTGTGGATGCCGGTGATGTCAATCATCAACTTGTTTATCCATACGGCCGCCAGCCGAGCCATCGCCCCATTAGCCAACTCCAGCGCCGGCCTGAGCTCCATGTACTCCCTCAACGCCGCCGGAGACATCCTACAGCACTGGATTGCCACTGGGGGAATGCTAGCCGCCGCTACTCCCGTCATCTCACTCTTTATCGTCTCTGGCTCCACCCATGCCATTAGTGGCTTGATCGGCAGAATGTCTAGTACCGACACCCTCGATCCGAAAATTGCCTCACCGGATTCGATACGAACCGCCCCTATACTGGGTGCTTCCCCAGCCTATAACCAGGATGCCAGTGGCATGATCGCTTCAGGCATGGAATCAGCGCTGCCGCAAATCACCTTAGGCAGTATGCTGAGCCAAGGGATGAGTGCTACCACCACTCGTATGCAGCAGGCATCACAGACTTTCCAACAAACCCTAGGCCGCAACCTCACCGAGGGAGTTAGCCAAGAACAGTCCTATGCCAGAATGGCGGATATTGGTCGTACTGTTTCTTCGCAAAACACTGCCGCTAGCCAGTTCGTTAATGAACAAGCTAAAAGTTTTATGAATAAATTCAACATAAGTGATAAGCATGCTGATGCGGTTAAAGGAGTTTTTACAGCCCATGCTGCAGGGTCTCTAGACGCTGATGCGACAATTGATGTTTTAGATAAATTAAGGAATTCCGATAACAGTAATAAATCTAAACAAACATCAAAATCATCTCTAATTGCTTCCGCTCATCTAGGAGTAGGAGCCCGAGGCACGGGAGAAAAAACCAGTACTGATGAAACCTCACGAACTGCTGAAGACATTAGCCAATATATGCAAGGGGTCAAATTTACTGAAACACAAACTCAGCAACTTACCAACCAATTAGCGCAAGGATTCAATGAACAATCACGTCAAGGGTTTAAAGAGGCTTGGGGTGATACCCTATCAAAAAACCTCTCTAATTCAGCCAGTGAAGTAACTTCTGTTGCTCAAAGTCATAGTGAAATGCAGCAATCCCAGAAAAATTCTGGCACTATTCTTAATACTGATGTTAAAAAATTAGCAGGAGTAATCAATCAGGATTCCGGGGCCTATAATGATCTCAATAAATATTTCAGTAGCCATGCTAACAGCAAAACCCGGCACGAAGCTGCCGACATTAATGCTCGCTACCAAAGATTTGGGATGAACCCCGAGATTGCTGATACCGCTAGTAAATTGACCGCACTGTTTAACACCGGCAATCATACTCCAGAAAAGGCCGCAAGCGCTTCCAAAGCAGCTACCGGAGCGATCTTTAGGGCTTTCGGACACCATCCTTCACTGAATACCGAAAATCAGAGCAATGAGCCGATGACTCATAACTTAGCTGATCAGGTCAAAGAAGGGATAGGCACCGGACCCAATAAAGCATATGACCGTGATCAAATCCAAATTCAGGCCAATACTCCATTGTCCCATGACGACAGTGCAGTACAACAACATAATCAACAAAACCTTGGCAATTCACGGCAGAAAGGTCAAGAAATGATTAAAAACCTATCAAAACCAGCAGAGGACAAAGCTCGCTCTGATCTACTGCATTTTCTGCCAGAGCACTCTTGGGCCTCTTCGATCTTTGGGGGCATGAATAATACTAAAGATTGGCTCTGTCGCCGTAGGGACTATTTAGGGGACGCGATATTTTCGGGCTCAAGAGATAGCGCCCATACCTTTAATAATGCCATGGAACAGCTCAGTACCCTAACCCCAGAGCAAAGAGAACAATTTATTACTGCCACAAAAAATGGTGATCAGAAATTGCAACAATACACCGGCGGTAAACTAGCTTCTGCAGCATTAAAATTGGGTAATAACTTCATCGGTGCCGCCACAACTGGCTATGATCAAGCACAGCAATGGCTTTCTGGAAAATCAGGGCTTTCAGAAGCTGCTAAAACAATGACGCTAGAAGAACGAGGGGCGTATTACACTGCAGCATTTACAGCAGCATCTTCGGCTGGGGTAAAAGAAACTATACGCTTTATGGATGAATATGGTGATGAATTTAAACAAACCCTGGCTGACTCTGCAGTACAACGCTATGATCTCACTCCAGCCCAAGCTGCAGTTTATGCAGAGTCATTTGATATTGATAAAGATAGAATGGCATCAGCTGTCAGAAACCTTAAGATGGAATATGCTGAGAGTGGCCAAGATGGAAAGGCATTACTTAATAATCAGGGAGATCCTATACTCAACTCTAAAAATGAGAAATTTACTAATCAGTTAGTCAATGTGCTGCAAAATTCTTCTACTGCAGGAGATAGAGCGGGTAGCTATTTAACAGGAATTAAAGGGTACAACATCGCCAATAAGGGTTTCAAATAATAATTACGAAGTATCACCAATACCTTGAATCTGGATCACCAGTTAACCATGCTCTCCAACGACGTCTTCTTCTTTCTGCTCGTTGTTGATAATGGTATATATCCCAATCATCATCAGAAATTGGTTCGCCATGTTCACCGACATATTTGATAATATGGTACAATTTAAATAATGAGAGCAATATTAAAAATATTAAAGCAACTGGCCACTGCCACCAAAAGCAGCCGCCCCAGAAAGCGATGGCGGTCCATTTTCGTTTGTGGATGAAGAGGAACGCAGTGCGAAGCAGCCGGTAGCTGAACAACCCAATTTTTTTGAGGTTCCAAATGACTACGGGGGTTATGGACAGTACCCAGCCCACAGCAGACTGAGGCTGTGATAACGCCAGGGCAACACCAAAAAGTGTGATACATATCAAATAAAATACAAAAATCCACTTGAGGGATTTTAACAAAACAGCGCCTATTTTACTCATCTGCATTGTTAAACCCTCTGTGATATTTGGGATTTAATTTAAAAAGGGCCCCGAAGGACCCCTCTTAAAACCAATCAACCCTCAATGAAGTCGAGATAGCTCTTCATCGGACAGATGAGTGGTTCGTTTCACGAACTGCAGGTCAGCACCTTCTGCTAGCATGTTTTTGGCAATTTTCTGCCGCTCCTGCTGCATACCTTGCTGCATACCTTGCTGCATACCTTGCTGTATACCTCTCTGCTCACCGCGCTGCTCTAATTGTTGTAAGGCTGTAGCCATAAATTCTTGCTCCTCTGGAGGTAGTGCTTGGTAAAGGATCGTCTGTACCTCATCAACTGTTTTCCCGCCATTGTATTTGTTCATTATATACTCTAGCGAGGCATTTTTAAAGAAATCACACTGTTTGCAAGCCGCTATCGATAGCGGATGCCCGAAGTGTTTGGCTGCCTGTTCTATCCAAGCATCTCCCTGCAGATAAGCATCTAGCAAAAACCACTCCATCAGGGCAGCATTTCCATGGGTACTAATCTCTTCATCAGTCATGATCGTGAGATCAACCAATTTGAAACCGTAACCCAGTAACCTCTCATCACGGTGTTTGTGGTCACCATAGTAACCTGCTAGCGTCGTCTGATGGTTAAATCTTTGACGCTCAACACTATGATAGAGACACAAAGGCAACACTAAAGGTATTTCCTGGCGCCCCTGAGCTGTATCCTCATTAATGATGGCAGTCGTATACTCCATCAATCTAATGAGCATCTTTTTAGGAGGATTCGATTGATGTTCTAGGAGAAATGCATACCCCCGGCCAGCAATCTGCCCTCGATAAACCACATCGCTTTGTGACTTTGATTTATCAGGTTGGTTATGCTCATTGTTACTGAGCACGATTGACGACAATTCCTGTTTGCTTAGGCCTATCTCGGACCAATGGGCAGCCAGGAAATCGATGACAACCGCTCGGCTCTTCAGGGCGCACTTCGCAAACTTATCGTGAGGTTGTGGCTCCTGTCTATCCTTATCATTTTTGTTTGTTGATGCCGTCATTGCAGTCCCTCGCAACGCAGTTTGACGCCGAAGCGCCAATTCATCAGCCAATAGACTATCCTACTCAAGGTAGTTATCTGCATCATGTTATCCTCTCAAAAACAACTGGAGAACAACACGCCCACTGGGGAGAGACTTGTTCCCCAGTTGGGTTATCGGACGCTGATCAAAGGCCAGCTACCTACTTCACTCTCTCCAACGAGATGAGTAATCAGGGCTATTAGAGCAGAGCCCGGGGATTGAAGCAAGCCTAGTGGTTCGCGGTGGCGATCCTCAGCGCTGGTTTTTGGATGCTGGGTTGGCCCATGGCAGCCATTAGGCTGTTTTTAACTTGGGAGACCACATAGTTCCTCTTGGCTGGAAACCGCACCAGTGGCAGCTGAACCGCACAGCTCAATTCATCTAAAAACTGGTCGCGTTGTTGACGCTTGCTATTTTGATGGGATTTGTCGTCCAGCTCTATAGCGCATTGAATAGAGAGATCAGCTTTGTCACACAACACAAAATAAAAATGCTTGGCGCAAATTTTATTAAAGGCCTGTTGCCACTGAACGCGGTTTTTATTGGATTTAACGGCAATCACATCCACTACCCGGACTTTGCCCAATATCAGATAGTCATCAGCACAGGCTTGCTGCAATACGCCTAAAAATGAGCGCTCAGCGGGCGAGAAGAGGGCAGTCTGTTTTTTATACAGATTTTCTAATGAGGGGGTGGATTTCTTCTTAAAAGTAATCAATACAATGGCTATGATAGCAATTACTAGAATCGGTATTAACATAACAGCATCCTTGTTATCCAAATTAATTATTTGGCCGTTTAAACAGCAGCATCTCGCCCTTTTCAAACACCACTGGGTAGTTCAGCAGCTGGCCTTTTTGATGAATGCGGTTCGGGGGGAAGTACAGCGCGGTCCAGACCGGTAAGTTGCGACTCAACGCTTGATAAAAATCCTGCTCTGGGAAGGTCTTTTCCCCATGTTGGTAGAAGATGATCCTGGAGTAATCTTTTCTACCAGTTGCGCTTAACTCATAACACTTTTGACCTATTGTGCTCTGTAAAATCTCAGGAGATATTACTTCATAGGGGTTATTTATATAAGCTATAACCAAACAGTAACCATCCTTACATCCCTGTTCTGGTGCATCCACACGCCAATAATCAAAAGGAATCTTGTTAATTACCGAATCATTTTTTTCCCTAGGTAATTTTTGGATAGATAACTGCATATGATGAGCGGTATCGTTTAATGCCTCCTGTACTGCAGTGAAAATTTTCTCCCGGGCTTTAAATTTGTCTTCTGCTACAGATTGAGGCGCCCAAGCGAGAAATGAGGGTCTAGCTGAAGGGTTCTCCGGGGTGGCCATAATATTGGCACTATTAGCCAAAAGAGTAGAGCTCCCACTAAGACCAATGGCTGAACCTTGAAAGGAAGTAGCCAAGCTGGCCACATTTAATGCCTGCATTAAAAATGATTTTCCGTAGGATTTCATACCATCTTTCGAATCGTATAAATCAGAATCATAAATGCCGCCAGCATTTGCAATATTTAAAGCGCGCGACTCCGATGTCGTGTAAGGGTATGGAATGGCACAACCTACTAATATCACTGATAGCATTATCATTAGATAACGGGACAATTTCACAGCAACGCTCCTTACAGTTATGGGGTGGCTCTTTGAGGGATGACTTCCTGAGTGGCTTTTTTCCTAATTCCATCTACATCAACGCCTTCTAGACGCTTTAAAGTTCTTTCCTGCACATTTTTACGGGTTCCATCGACGTTAAACACACTGCCAGAGCCAGTCAGCTTATCGATATTAATATTGTCTGCGGTTGGTAAGCGACCGTTTTGCTGCAAAATGGCCAACCATTCATCCAGATTCACTTTACTCCAATCGATTTGCCCCAGTTTATCGATGGGGATCCCACCGCATTGCGGATTTTTAGCGGTGCCAAAGGAGAGCCCTAACTGCGGTCGCACTTGCTCTTGTATAATGCGCGAGAGTGGTGAATTAAAGCAGCAGTAGCTTTCTCGCGACTCCACACAGATCCCTAAGACTTTAGATTTGCAGTAGGAGCCGATATAGCTACAGCTGCTTAAAGCCCGCTTAGCGTTCATCTCAAACTCCTGCTGCTCACACTTCCAAATTAACTTGATCATCAGCATCGAGACTGAGTAAATAGTATAGATAGTCATCACGGTACCTAGTAGGCTGGTCATGGCAGAGGTCGCCTCTTTAGCCCCTTCTTTAGTGACCTCTTCACCGACTTTTTTGGCTCCCTCAGTGGCGGCTTCCTTAGAGCCTTCTTTGGTAGCTTCTTCAGCCCCCTTACTAGCAGCGGCGCCGGCGGCATTCTGAGCAATCCCTTTGGAGCCGGTTTTCTTTAAAATATTGGCAGTGATTTTATTGGCTTGCTCTTTCAGCTTGCCGATAGTTTGCCTATAAACCTCTTTAAAGGGTTTAGTAATGGGGTCTAGCTTGTTGGAGATATTTTCAAAAGCGCTGGTAAACGGGCTTTTTACCTTGTCCCAAGCCTGTACTACTGGCTTACGGATAGCCCCATAGGTTTTTCCAAAAGAGGTTCCATTGCTGAGCGCAGTCACCGCGGCATCTAACTTAGGCACTGCTAAAATCAGCGACAGATAGTCATTCATGGTGACATTTTCCGGTTTTTTGCAGCAGTTCTGCACACCCCCAACGGCTATTTTGCACTCTCCAGGGGCGCCGGTAAAGGCGGTACAGTAGACATTTTGCTGGCCGGTGACATCATCACATTTCATGTCTTGGGTCATGAATTGCGCCGCCTGCAGCAGTGCGGCGGCGCGGGCAAAGTCCTTGCTCTGGGTTTTATCGATATCGATACAGTCATTCCCCATACAACGAATCGGTCCGGCACAGCGGTATTGGGTCTGCTTTTCTACGGTGGGGATAAGGACTTCAGTGCCGCAGTCATATTTGAGCTTGCGCACATAGCAGTTACCGCGCCTGCCCTTGGCGCCATCCACGCACTCCCAGCTGATAAAGCCACAGTTGGGATCTTTTTCCAGGGCCTCACAGTCATTCACATCCTTATCATTTTGCAGACATTGTTTGTCCCCCTGCGGGTCAATCCAGCAAGAGCCAACGCCATGGTTGTAGTTGCAGCGAATTTCCGAAACATCAATGCGGGTGGCTAACTTGGGGACATTCGGTAACAGCGGTGGCCTGAGTTTATGGTAGATAGAATCCCCGGGGCAGACGATAAAGCCGGAGATATTGACACAGTCATGCTCATGCGCCGGGGTGGCCCGGTAGCTGCCTTGGCAGAACTCCTCTAGGGTGATGAGGGCGTCATCGATACAGGCTTGTGGCTGCCAGTGGTCTTTCACTACCGTTAAAAATTGCGCGAACTTTAGCAGCTGTGGACCAGAAAAGTAGTCAGCCAGATGAGTGCCGATGGATTTGGTTTCTGGGTTATTATGAAACACGTACAGCTTAATACCCTGAGCATTAAGCCAGTGTAGGGCTCTTCCTTTATCCCCCCCCTGATCATCATTGCCAATCAGCACGATGATACGGTGGACATTCGGACGCCAGTGGTAGTACTTGGTGGCCCAATCAATCACATCAAATGGGTAGGTTCGAGCTCCTTCGGTCGTTACCCCATTAATCCAATTTTGAAAATGGCCGATATTGTCGGTTAACGGAATATTGTTCCACCCATAATCCCACTCCCTAAAGGCAGCGCCACCAATTCTTAAGTTACCGGGTTTACCTTGGTTGAGCAATGAGGCAAAGGTACGGATGTTATTGCGTAAATCAGCAATTACCGCATCCATAGAAGCGGAGTTATCGACCAGGAATACAATGTCAGCCGGTTCAGTAGCAATCTCAATGGTGTGATGGATGGTACAGCCCCCTTTGGGCTTAAACAGCTGGTGGCAGAAGCGGTAGTCAGGCACGTGAGTTTTAAAGCCGCCCTTTACAAACTGCTCCTCAGCTTTACAGTCGGTAAAGCTTTTGGAAAATACTTCCATATTCTCTGGCGCAAACACCTCTTTGCTACTATTGAGCATCGGATCACTGTCAAAGCTAGGTCGTGGCCGTTGGGCAGCTTCCTGCAACACTTGGTAGGCGCTGCCGACCACTGAGGGGTTAGCCTTTTGCGCATCGGCCTTCAGTGCCTCTAATCCCTGGGCACCCATCTGGTTCATGCCATCATTGGAGTCATACAGCCCTTGTAGCGCCTCGACATTGGGGGTCATGCCATCCGGAAAGTACTCAGCCGCTTTAGCATTGTTTTCGGGGTTGAGTCCGGGGAACAGCTCATTAATATTCAAGCTGGTACCCTCCCTCAGATTAAACTGCCCATTCTCCAGAGTGGGATGCTGGAACGCTTTAATCTGCTGGTTGCCGAAAGCTTGCGCCCCTTGAGCCACTTGTTTTAATTCATCTTGGCTGGGATCAGGAAAGGCTTGCAGCGGCGAGAGCGATAAAATTACTGTCAGCAGCCAGGCGGTCGCTTGCATTAGGCGCGGCGGTAGGCAGCCCCCCTTAATAGTTGCAGCAGTCATTCCAGCGCCAAATGGTATAAATCGGATCTTGGCCAATCGCCGGGATGGTGCGGCTCATGCCCCAGGTAAAAGTGGATTCGCCAATCTTATGGCCCTTTTCCGTTTCAGGGATGGGGTGGATCAGGCTGAATTTGTACTGGGTCTTCGGTAGCGTGGGGCAGATAAGTCCCTTACACAGCGCCTCATCTCCCATGGTCTTCCAGGACAATCCGCGGCGATGCAGCGCGGCCAATACGCGAGCGGTCAGCAGGCTGCTGTCACGAATCACTCCCTTACCGCCATTTTGGTGACCCGAGAGCGGATAGAGACCGCCCCAAGAGCCAGCACACCAGAACAGACTCTTGATAGGCTTGCCGAGGCTAGCACTGGCGGCATCGGTCATGCAGGCTAGTGCGGCGACCGGATTAGCCACTATCGCCGCCTCGGGGTTGGTAAAAAAGGCCAATTCAGAGCTATTCCAGGTGGGATCCAGCTCTGAAAGGTACATAATATCTAAATCCATGTAGCCATCAGGGTTACAGCTGGCCTTAACAAACAGATCCATCACAATCAGCAACGGAAAGGCATAGTAGTGATAGTGCATAAAGGAGCCATCACTGCCATCAAACTCAGCGCTGCCATGATGCCCCTGGAACAGCCGGTTAAACGGCAAGCGGCTGCCATTCAGTACCGAGGAGCAGCCAGGAATACGTTGAAACTCTATCAGGCGCGCTGGCTCCCACATCGAAGTAGTCACGCCAACTCTTGGAACCCCCAGATTATCCGGGCAGGCACAAATCGGTCGAGTCACTGCTTCATCAGGAAAGTCGCCTCCAGGCCCGCTAATTGAGATGCCAGAGACGCGGATTGGAAACAGACAGGACCAACAGAAGTCGGTGATCAGTTTGCCTCCGAGCAGGTTGGCATTTTGGCAGCCGGGCTCAGCCAGACTGTGGATACTGAGCAGCCACACCAGAACCACATAGGCTCGGCTACGGCGCATCGGCAAGCTCCTGAACTACAAATTGCTGCCCCTGGGCGGTGATAATCGATGGCGTATACTGCAGCTCAAAGCGTTCCAGCACATCCGGTGTTAACAAATAGACCGGTGCTTGCAGCTGCTCGGTGATTTTCTCATAGCCTGGCCACCCCGCTCCCCGATCAAACCGGGTGGCAATGTAGGTGATGCGTTGTGCCTTAATCGCTGGCAGCGCTTGGTGAATCAGTTGCTGCTGTTTGGGGTTAAGCGGATCAAATATGACGAGAGCCTGAGTAAACGGCCGCAATGCTAACGGGTTGACGCGACTGCCTTGGGCGGCAATCACCTTACCACTTGGAGTTTTGATGGTATCGGTAACCACAACGCTGAGATCAATCGCACGCCGCCGGCTTTTAGGAGCGGGAGCTAGTTCACAAAAACGCGGCTGCTGCCAGAAACGGGCTAGGGCCTGTTGTTTTTTTTGCTCCCAATCGATGGCCATGACTCGCGATTGCATCACCGTGATCAAATCCGGCTCTTTGATCTCAGCGAGGGGTCCCTGAACGCCCAGATCGCCTTGGTGCCCTTGGGCCACTTGTCGCAGCAGCCAGCGCGGATCGTGGATCCCTTGAACCCGGGCCACCAGAGTCTCGGGTTGCAGCGCGTTGGTCACTCTGCCAGGTTTAAGTAGGATCAGGGTCGGCACCGTGGTCACTCGATAAGTTCTAAACAGCTGCGGGTCGAGGATGATAGCGGGGATTGGTTGCTGCTTGGCTGCCAAGCGCTGGATCCACTTTAAACCCTCTCCCAGGGTCATGTCGTCGGCAATGCCGCGCAGTACTACGGTGGTATTGGGGGTATGGGCGGCCGCCTCCAGCAGCTCCTCTAGGCCCTGTTTGCTCAAGGACTGCGAAGCAAACAGCAGGACCTGGGGTTGCCGGTGATGAGTCGCCTGCGGGGTTTTTCCTGTGACCGGAAGCTTCTCCTGCCCACTGGCCGCCGCAATTTCCTGCCCACGATTTATCAGCTGTTGCTCAGCTTTTGACAGCGGCTGTTTACGCAACTTTATTCCCGTTTGGATGAGTCGTTGGTCTTGCTCAGTCAGCGGTTTTTTTTTAGTTCTTGGCCCTGCTGGATCAGCTGCAAGTCTTCAGCAGTCAATTGATAGTGGTTGTTGGATTGACCGCTGAAAGTGGCGGTTTCCTCCAGTAGCTGTTGCGTCTTTTCAGATCCTTGCTGAGACAAAATATCCTGACCCGCTTGAATCAGCTCCAAATCCTCCACGTTCGGCTGATAACGGTTGATTACTGGGTTGTTGTCAACGCTCTCGGTAGCCTGCACGGTAATGCCGACGCCGAGCAATAACAGCATTAATAACATGCCCTTAAAACAGCGCTCTAGCTCTGCCGATAATCTGTTCATCTTTCACTACTCCCCAATAACGTGAATCAAAACTCTCAGGGTTATCCCCTAAAAACCAATATTCGCCCGGCTGTAACCGCCGCTGGCCTGCAAAATTTTCGACGGAAGTCTGCAGCTTGTTAGCCATTGGCAACCCACTGGCGACTAGACGACCATTCACGGTGATCTGCTCACTGTCAGCCGCAATGGCGACACAATCCCCAGGACCGGCGACCAACCGTTTCACCAGCCAGGTGCCTTCGGTAAAAAAGGGCTGGGTATTGCGCGCTGCGAAAGCGTAGAGCTGGCCAGAGATCAGCTGTTTATCTTGGAGATCGATCAGGAAATAGCGCTGCGGCAGGCAGCGGCTGATTTGAGAATCGATGCCCAGTCGATAGCGGCTAGCCGCAGTCTGTATGGCCAGTACGATAACAGCCGATAGCAGCAGCGCTTTCAGCAGAAAAAGCCGCCGCTTCGGTTTTCGATTCATCACCTGCATCTGTGCCTTTTTCTATACCCAATCTTCAAAGACCAAACCCTCAACCCGAGAGAACGCTTTAATATTGTTAGTGACTAAAACAGTATTCGTAGCGATTGCATGGCCGGCTATAGCAGCATCATTCTGCCCAATGGGTGTCCCCGCTCGATTAAGCTTGAGTTTGATGCCAGTGGTGGCATCGACAGCTGCTAGGTCCCAGGGCAAAATGCCGTCCAACCGGTTGACAAAGGCGTTCACCAGCGCCTCATGCTTAGGAGAAGCTTTGGGGCCTATCGTGCCAAAGCGTATCTCGGCATAAGTGATGGCAGATATGACGATCGGGTGCTGCTGTGCAACCAATCGATGCAGCTTTAACAGTACATTTTCTGGGCGTTGTCTCATGATGAAAGAGCAGATACTGAGCCCAATCGGCGGATTATTCGGCTCACTACGGACCAGCCGACTCTTCATGATGCTCTCTGCTGTTGCCGCTGTGCAATCAACGTATAGATGGCCTCGGGCAACGCTAGTCCCTG
>JAODFZ020036703.1:0-26743 GCA_027574845.2 Deinopsis erosa
AGTAAAATCTCCAGCTGTTGAAAAAGAGCCTGAAGTAAAATCTCCAGCTGTTGAAAAAGAGCCTGAAGTAAAATCTCCAGCTGTTGAAAAAGAGCCTGAAGTAAAATCTCCAGCTGTAGAAAAAGAACCTCATGTAAAATCTCCAGCCAAAGACGAAGTTAAATCACCAGCTGTTGAAAAAGAGCCTGAAGTAAAATCTCTAGCTGTTGAGAAAGAGGATAAACTAAAATCAACAATTGTTAAAAGAGAGACGGTTATTGAAATAGAGATGAAATTAAAATCACCAGCTGTTGAAAAAGAAAGTGAATTAAAATCTCCAGCTAAAGACGAAATTGGATCAATTGCTGTTGCAAAAGAGCCTGAAGTAAAATCACCAGCTGTTGACAAAGAGCCTGAAGTAAAATCTCCAGCTGTAGGAAAAGAAGCTGATGTAAAATCTCCATCTAAAGACGAAATTGAATCTCCAGCTCTTGAAAAAGAGCCTGAAGTAAAATCTCCAGCTTGTGAAAAAGAGCCTGAAGTAAAATCTCCAGCTGTTGAAAAAAAACTTGATGTAAAATCTCCAGCTAAAGACGAAATTGAATCTCCAGCTGTTGAAAAGGAGCCTGAAGTAAAATCTCCAGCTGCAGAAAAAGATGCCGATGTAAAATCTCCAGCTAAAGACGAAATTAAATCAGCAGCTGTTGAAAAAGAGCTTGAAGTAAAATCTCTAGTTGTTGAGAAAGAGGATAAAGTAAAATCAACAATTGTCAAAAGAGAGATAAAAGCTATTACAAAGGAAACGGAAGTAATATCATCGGTTATTGAATTAGAGACAAAATTAAAATCTCCAGTTGTTGAAATAGAGCCTTTAATAAAATCTCCAGCTAAAGACGAAGTAAAATCTCCAGCTGTTGAAAAAGAAATTAAATTAAAATCTCCTGCTACAGAAAAAATTAAATCACCAGCTGTTGAAAAAGAGCCTGAAGTAAAATCTCCAGCTAAAGACGAAATTAAATTAATTGCTGATGAAAAAGAGCCTGAAGTAAAATCTCTAGCTGTTGAGAAAGAGGATAAACTAAAATCAACAATTGTTAAAAGAGAGACAAAAGCTATTACAAAAGAAACGGAAGTAATATCGGTTATTGAAATGGAGTCGAAATTAAAATCACCAGCTGTTGAAAAAGAAAGTGAATTAAAATCTCCAGCTGTTGAAAAAGAACCTGATGTAAAATCTCCAGCTAGAGACGAAATTAAATCACCAGCTGTTGAAAAGGAGCCTGTAATGAGAACTTCAGTGGTCGAAGACCACATAAAATCAGAAAGTTCTATAGCAAGATCTTCAAAAATGAGTAATGGATCTATAAAGCGTGAGACATTTGATTCTTCTATAACTGAATGTAGAACATGTAATTTAGAAACTGAAACAAAAATGACAACGCGTAAAGAATCAACATTAGGTGAAGACATTCTCAATCAAAATTTAATTGAAAATCAAGAAATCGACAGTTATACTTCTATAACTAAGGAAAACAAATTAGCAGAACATTTTAAAGCAATTGATCAAGAATCAGTTGAACAAACAGGTACGTCACACACAACTTCCAGTTCATTAGAAGTACAGCTTGACCATGTAAATAATTTAGAAGTAGTGCATAATAAGAAAGTAGTTGTACAGGAATCGCACATAAAAGATAAAGTCAAACTCACATCTGACTGTGAATCAAAATATGCAGATGAAAGTTCCTACTTAACGCACAGCGATTCAGCGAAATTCTCCGAAACCGACGCTGAACCCTTATCATCTGAAACCGATTCATCATGTCATTTTGAATTACAAACGGATCGGAGTATCAGTAGCAAACAACAGCAACATGATACTGAATCACCGCAAAGTGACGACACCGAATACACCGAATCGCACATTGAATCAATCATTGAAGCACAGCACAGACAAGATTCGCGGAATGAAATCAAAAATGATAAACAATATGCTGTTGAATGCGATGATATTGTCATGAATGATGATTTAATACAAATTACAATGCATAGTGATGAACATCAAATGACTATTGATAGCTATACTTATTCAACAGGAATAAATGAAATGCTGGAAAAACAATCACCCAAAAGTACACCGAAACCTAAACGAATTAAAAAGTTGTTTGATAAGAAAGATGGAAGTGGCCGTGCTTATAGTCCACGCATTCGATCATTAAAAGCGACAAGTGATGCCGATATAAGTTCAGATGAAGAGAAACGTGATTCATCCGATAAGCAAGTTAAAGAAAAAAGTAAAAAGTTTTCTTCTTCAAGCAGCACAAGCAAATATCATTCACGTACATATATTCCAAAAATGGCTAAATCGAAAATATCGAGCAGTGATAGTACATCAACTGAAACAAATGTCGCACACAAATCGTATGATTATAAGAAAAAAACGAGCAAACCGTTTACTATTACTCATCAACCTTATAAACCACCGCAAGTTACACGAGTTTATGGTTATATGCAATCAACGGTCTCAAGAGATATGAAAATTGAGAAGCATGTGAAAGAGCAAGAGCAATCACGTAAAATAACGTATAAACCGAAAAATAAAATGGAAATTGATAATATTAATCAGAAAACTAAACAAACGAGTAAGATATTAGATGAAAGTAAACATGGAACGCCTGAATTTAGTAGAAGAAGTATTTATGAACGTTCAACGATTGCCTCTGAAAGTAAAATACAATCACGGGAAGGTACACCGAAAAAGAGTAAAACTAGAACACCTGAGCGCAGCTACCGTAAAAATTCTCAGAATTATCAGCGCACAATAAGTTGTTCGTCAGATAGTTCCACTCGCAGTATAATAAGCCGAGAGGAGATTAAAAAACTATCAACACAAAAAGAAACAACTACTGTGCATGTAAGCAGAAGTGAAAAGAAATCAACAACATTTAAGGAGGAGCATGAAAGTATTCGTTATGGTAAAGTTGAATTGCCTCCACGTATTCACAGTCCAAAGCCATCGCCTTCACCTACAAAATTGAGACGTACCATACCAATGGAGGAACATATTAAAAAAGTATCAATAAGTGAAAAATCATTGACAACTCCGTCCCATTCAAAACCGTCAGAAACTGATAAGACCGTCCAGTTTTCCGACCGTAATCGCAGTCAATCTGTAATACCTACAACATATCGTGAAAAAACCCCAGAAGGTCAGCTTCTTGAACGAAGCCTCACTCCGTCTTCATTGCCTGGCAGTCCAATTCGAGCCCGCTCAGTGAATGGCGGCACCCAGGTCCTAACATCCGAAGTATTTACCAGTCACGATCAAACCGGATCAATTGAAGTTGTTTATCGGCAGCCCTATGAGAATTTAAAAAAATTTCCTTGTGGAATGCGTACCGAAGGTGAAATTTCATTGATTGATACAACTGATTCTAGTCTATCTGAATCAATTGCATTGCCAAGTTCACCTTCCGATCATGATATGAGTTCTGACGCGAATGGACGTCAGAAATCATCATCGCCAATTTCACCAAAATCATCCAAAAAATCTCTAGAGAGCATTCAAGAAACGTATCGTGTTAGCGATTTGATAACATGCGCTCAAATGTCTGAAGGTCAAGCGATGACTTTCGAAGAAATTCAAGAACAATTTCAAATAGCTGAAGACGAAAGCGTTTCCTTGCCCAGAAAATTATTATCGCACATGGAAAAACAAATGGAACAATATGAATCTACCTCATATGAAGCAATCACATCAACATCTACAACCGCAACAACTAGATATAAAGTAGAAGATAAATTATCGCCTGTATTAGATGTACGTGCAAGCAGTCCGAAACGCAAGAAGCATCAATTTGGTTACGTCGGCGAAACGGAAACAGAAGAGGATTTGAGTTCAGGTAACACACATTCTGTGTTGCCTGAAACTGTATCCACCCACAGCATGGCTTTACCAGTACCAGATGAGGTATAAATTACAAAACCGCTTTCGTAGTTTATCCCGCTTCTTTTTTATTACACTTGTTTATTTATTATTCAATCAATTTATCAACAATAAAAGGTAACGTATTTTTTCTATATAAAAAAATAAGTAGAAAGGTACATGGTGATCTGTTATTACAAATATATTTTATGTCAACATTGTTTTTCTATACTATTTAGGCTGTATTTCACTGACGAGAAGATGTCGTTAAAAATTAATGTTCCAATTATATCAATAACGTCTGAAAAGGATGACGATGATCATTTGCATGTTTATAATATAGGAGAAGCTTTAACTGACATGGAAGAACTAGAAATGGAAAATCGTATAAAAAGTAAAACAAAAAAGAAGAAGCGTCATAATAATAACAAATATGCCAAACAATTTCCTGTGAAAGATAATGAAAAATGTGTCTTAACTGATGTTGAAGATTTGGAAGGCTCAGATTGTGATGAGGGAACAAAATTAGTGAAACATTTTGTTCCATTTAAGATAGATGATCTTGATATGGATCCAGGTACAATGCAAGAAACTTATAATATGGAACAAAAGAATGCCAGAGCCAAGAAGAAGAAGCTTCATACGCAAACATCGACAACTACATCAAATCAAACTGGACGTAATATTTATGTCAATAATTTTCAAACAGACGCGTTAACTGACGTTGAAGATTTGAATGCCTCCGATCTTGACGATGACTATGACATTCCAGATACTTGCATATCAAATGATCTAATTGATTTTGTTGATGTTGTTAGCATTTCTGATAATACTGATGTTGCTAAATCTGTTACAACATCAAATATGTTACGTTCAGATGATGAATGTATAAAACCTAAAATGAAACAAAAGAAAAATCATTTATTAACAAAACCATATTATTCAATGAATAATTTAACTGATGTTGAACTTGTTAGTGATTCTGACAATGATGATGAGCAATTGAATGAGAAAAAGAATAAAAAAATACGTCGACGTCGACCAAAACAGCATAAAGTTAAAGGTTCTGTTACTGATATTGAAGATGTCGATTTATCTATGGAGGAAGCAATTAAATCAAATGTTTATAATCGAACTAAACAGATTCGCATCACAAAAAAAATAAAACAAATTGCTCAATCTCAATCTGTTTTATATGATTCAGATGATGAGGCGACTAATTTTATCGTTCTACCAAAACGTACATCGAAATGTTCTCTTTTCATTGATGTCGTAGATGATGGTCTAACTGATGTTGATGATTTGAATGTATCTGATATTGAAGAATATGATTATGCAACAGATGCAATCGATAAAAAAATTGATGAATTTAATGAGCATTGCAATGAAATTACTGATTTTGCGCAATCTAATAATAATAATATAGAACGAAATGAATCAGATAGCGATTTCTCTATTGGAAATGATATAATTGATTGTAAAAATAATTATATTGCTACAGATTTGGAAAGTTTAGATTCATTTACAATGAAAGGCGATAAGAAATCATTGAAGAAGATTCAAGATGAGAGTAGCACCGAAACAGAATTATTTTCAGATGATGATTTATTTGATGAATATGACATCAAATTGCCGACTCCATTCCGAAAAATTATTCACATACAAGAAACTAAACATGGACGACCGTACGTGACTGTCGTTCCAATCGAAGACAATTTTTATTTGGATAAAATGAAATGCGATGATGAAGATGACGTAACAGATTGTGAAATTTATTCAGATGATGAATTATTCATGCAAGGGCAAGATCTAGAATCTAGATCGAGAAGTATTACACCTGTTATGCCTCAAATTGAATCCAGTTATATACAATCGTCCGATGCAATTAAAAATGATAGAGTTGATAAAAATAAAAAGCAAATTGGAGGTCATACTGATATTGAAGATTTGGAAGTTGAAGAGATTAAGAGAAAGCCAAAATTGAAAAGGAATTTTTTAATTGTCAAAGATGATTGCGTTAATAATAAAACAGATGTTGAAGATTTGTCTGATAACGAATCGATTCCGATGATGTTAAATATTCCTATAAATTTTAATCGTAGCGATTTGACAGATACAGAAAATATGGAATTCTCCGATAATGATTTTGATTCGTATAAAATAACATCGTGTTCGCCTGAAATGCCTGATGAAATTGGTAATCATGTCATGGTATCAAGTGAAGGCAATAATTTAACAAAAAACTTAAATTTCTTCAAAGATCAAAAATATAAACAGAATGCCAGTCCAATGCTTACAGATATCGAAGACATTGCAGCGTCAGCCGATGAAATCGATTTAAATGTTTCTCAATCGCCTATTCCATTGTTGATACAAAATCAGTTAAACGATCTATCATCATCGAATGTTTATTCGCATACAACAAACAAAATCAATTTAAATAATCCGCAAGAGTTGATTTATGTGAAAGGTGGTGGTGGTCAAATAAATGAAAATCATACGGATATTGAAGAATTTGATGAGGCCGAGAAAGCAATTGAAGTCACCGAAAATTTTTGTGCAAATGAAAATCTTTTAATGAATAAAGTTTCGCTTAATTGGAAAAGCGGTTCAGTTTTATTTGGTTTTATTAAAGATGGAGGTAAAAAAAATAAATATTATTTAATTTAAAATTTTTAGTTAACAATACGCTGCTGACATTTATTTTAGTTTGTAATTTGCTTTCGTTTTTATTTCTAGAAGGCTTTCCTTAACACAACATGCTAGTTTCTGTAAGGTAGGTGTATGTAAGTCGCTCGTTAATATAGAACAAGGAAGTAAAAGGTATACATAGCTTATAAGGCATGCTAGATTTAGAAAAAAAACGTTTTTCAATTGTCATTGACTGCGTACTAATCGACGAATTATTATTATTGTTTATAGAATGGGATGCCGCAAGAAAAGGAACTCAAGGAGAGCCTGCCGCCGCCGAGGCAACACTAGACGCTGTAGATAAACAAGGTAAGATCATTCTATTATTACAAAACAAAACAAAGAATTACATAAATCAATTTTAATAAAAAAGAAAAATATTTCTTTTTGAGATAGGAGCATCTCCATTTTACAGATTTATTTTCTATCTCCACACATTTTTGTTAACAAATCATTTCTTTTATGTTTTGTCTTTTCTATTTTCTTTCTTTTATTATTTTAATTTTTTGTTGGAGAATTTTAAGCCAGAATGCTATATGTGTTTAAATAATGATAACAATTTCTATTTGACGTGCTAAAAACATTTCTAAAAGTATAGTGCAAGTTTTTTCCATATGGAAAATTGAATAATAATATTAATAAGAAAAAGTTGCATGTGGTCAATGCATGGTCAGTGCATGTTTACTATCTGTACACCTGTGAATGTCACATTTGTTTTAAAATCGTCTACTAATCATAACTCATTCAATCTTAAAATTGATTAGTAAGTTTAAAATATGTTGTTAATAAATTTAATTAAAAAAATTTTAACGCCTAGCTTATGCCCAATTAATAACATACATATAATTCATTAAAAAAAATAAAATAACAATTAATAGGATGCTTTTACCATTTTAGTTTGAAATCAAGCTAGCTTTTTGCAGTTTACACATTTTCTAATTTTTAACAAACATATCATATCATTATAGCTTTTCAAAATTTATTTTTCTTTTTTATTATATCACATTCATTATCATTCGTCAAATAAAATCAAAAACATTATCAATTCTTTTTATTTATATTAAACAAAAAGAAATTGATAAAATAAAATTTCCGAAAAGTGATAAAAGTAGTAAAATGAATTTGTATTTAAAATAAAAATATACTTACTACAGTACATGAAATGGTTAATGCTTTCTCTTTCTTTGATGAAATAATTTCATATATTTTGTATGGTGTAGATGCGGACGGATCTATCAATGAAGGAATCACTTACGAAAGTGTCCTGTTGACGAATTTAAGTCGCAATTATCATCCTCCCCAATCATCCAATCCTTCCATAAGCCAACAATCAACTTCGTATAATGAAATTGATGCAATGCTTGATCGTATGCTATCCGAGGTTGAATATCAGGAGAAATTATTTTCATTAGATTTAGATATATTAGAATCAAATAAGTGTATTAATACATTAGAATTAATTCCATCAAACGATGCGCTAATTGAAGTGCCAATAAAGAAGTCAATTCGTGTACCAAAACAGTATGAAACAACGCAAGCGATTCTAATTGATGATAGGAGCGATTACGAGACTATTTGTTTTAGAAATAATTATAAAAAAATGGATGATCCGCATGAATATGATTTAATCACATTTTGTGATGATAATCAGCAACAGGCGTCTTCTAGTTCAAATATTTCCCATATGATTGATGATGATATGGAACCGCTTGTTGTTGACGACGAAATTGGTGGTCATTTAGCGAGAGATATTCATCGTGCATCGAGTGAGAGTTTAAGTGAAGTGTCAGATACTTATCCTGATAGTTGGGATATCGATGACGATAATGATATACGTAATTATGAACCAATTGAGGCTATTAGTTATCGTACATTTAGTAATGATATTTGGTGGGAGGGGACTTATAGAAATTTGAGTATCGTGCCCGAGGAAGACGAGGAAAATATTTCGTTAATTGGTACGCATTCGAGTGCGGATGGCAGTCAGCATTTCGCGGCAACAAAACTAACGAAAGATTCAGACGGTAGTAGTAGTAGTAGTAGTTCAGAGTTTGATGAAAATGTAGTTAAAGCTGAAGTAAAATTGCTTGTTAAAACAAGCGAGCCGGGTAAAGAGCAAATTGAAATTCATTCAGTTCGAGAATTTATGGAACCACCCTTAAAATCAGCAATTAATTATAATACCATGGAATCACCAAACGTGCAGACTTGTTTAGTTGATTTCACAAATAAAACTTCTAAGCCAGTTTATACCTTGCAAAGATTATTTGTGCGAACGCCAAAGTCTGATGATGAATCAAAGCCTGAAATTGTTGCAACGCCAACCGATAATTTCCCTTTAAAATTGAATAATAGCAATGATAAATTTGATTTGTTTGCAAATACGCCTTTCTATCCTTGCTATGACTCCCATCCATCTGTTTCACCACCATCTCACCCGCCGCCTCCACCACCTATTGAATTCATACATTATGATCAATCCTCTGTTTCTCAAGCATATTGCGATTGGATTCCAATAATGGATCCATATAGAGGTAAAGTGAAACTCTATCGCGCTGCCGAAACTGATAAACGCATGCGGTTTTGTTTTTTCTTTTTCTTTTCTTTTCTTTTTTTTTGTTTAATCTAACAAATTAACTCTAAATGATGAAAGGAAAGTGTTTTTAATGCATTAGCCAAGGACAGACTGCAGTAAGCATATTTTCAAATCAATTGAAGAGATTAGTAATTATTTATTTCTTGGTGAAGTTTTGTTCATTTGTTTTTGGTAGTTAGGATTTGCTTGTTTCGAAACGCATGTTCTTACAGGAAAGTCGACAACGACCACACACGAACCTGCGCTAGATTTATTATTAAACGATAAGGATGTAGATAAAAATAGTGCTTCTATTGTTAAAGAAACTAACGCTAATTTAGCCGATATTAAGCTAGATAATAATGTAGATATAAATGATAAGGTTAAAGATGATAAAAAGCAAAAGAAAGGATTCTTTGGTGCACTCAAAACAATGGTTACCAAATCAATTGATCATTCCGACTCAGAATCTGAGAAATCACAGAAAAAAGATAAGAAAGAGAAGAAGAAGAAGAAGAAGGAAAAGAAAGTGAGTGAAAGCGAATCTCCAATACATAAACCCCGTCTGCCTACACCGCCATTGGTGCATGCCGAAATTGATAACATTCCATATGTTGAGGCATCACCGACACATGAAGTATCAACCGAAGCACATAAAATCGTTAGTGATATTGAAACAGCTGCTGTGGAAATTGTTAATAAGAAACAGGAACGCACACCCATTGTAGAAATTAGCAAGCAATATGATAGTAAAATATACGAAACGAGTGAATATAAAATTGAAGTTAAACCAATTGTACCTGTTAAGGAAAAAGCAATCTTTGATGTTGATATAAATGATGCAATAAATAATATGCAAGAAGATATATTGAAAACTAAAGATAAACCTGCGCAACTTAGTGTAGCTGCTGAACAATTTTCATTTGATGCTGCAATACCAGAGGATAGTAATGATGTGAAAATGGTAACGCACAATCTAATACAGAATGAGATCAATTTTCAAGGATGGTCGGATGATAAGCATAATATCGGTCAAATAATTCAATCGCCACCGGAAAGTCAAAAACCTAAACGTAAACATGGCAAACTCTTTGGATTTTTGGCTAAAAAATCCTCTAAAGAAGTTGAAGACTCGGATGATGAGAAATCAGATATGATAAAACAAGAAATTGTTGAGAAACAAGACAAAGAGGCTTCAAAAGAACAGGTGCAAGATAAAGAGAAAGAGGAGAATAGAAAGAGCGGCTTCTTTAATGTATTCGGTAAAAAGAATAAAAACGAAGACGTTGATAAAGAAGAAGTAGAAGAAGAAGAAGATGTTAAAGGTAAGGAAGAAACTCCAATCATTTTGGTTAGTGAACCATCACCATTGGACGCAAAATTAACAAGAGAGTTTTTAAAAGATGAGGTGACGCATTATGAAGATGTTCGTCCGATTATTAAAGATGTTATGATGGAAGAGCAACCTGTTGCTGATGATAAAACAAAATCTAAATCAGATGCTGAGAAGAGCGAGAATCGCAAGTCTGGTATATTTAGTGGATTGTTTGGTAAAAAGGAGAGAAAGGATGAAGATGTCAAAGCTGATATTAAAGCAGAAGATGTTAAAACGGTAGAAGTTAAACCGAAAACGCGTACTCCTATTTTTGGTAAGAAAGAAAAACCAACAAAACCAGTTATATCTGAGTCTGTTATTAAAGATATGAAAGATACATCAAATTTCCTACAATCCGAAGTTGAATTATATGATGATGTTAAGCCAGTCATAATCGAAACAGTTGAAATGCCAATACAGGAAAGTAAAATTGAAACAGTTGAAGAAGTTGTTACAGAGACAGTTAAAACAAAAGAAATTACATCACCTAAAAAGGGATTATTTAAGATTTTCTCAAAGAAAGAACAAGATGCTGATACAGCTAAACAACCCGATGCATCAGTTAAAGTTATTGAAACAACAGAAGAAGTTACAGAGAAAGCAACTGGAGAAATTACATCACCTAAAAAGGGATTATTTAAGATTTTCTCTAAGAAAGAACAAGATGCTGATACAGCTAAACAACCCGATGAATCAATTAAAGTTATTGAAACAACAGAAGAAGTTACAGACAAAGTAACTGAAGAATCTGTTACTTCTCCTAAAAAAGCATTATTTAAAATATTTACAAAGAAGGAGAAAAAGGAAGTTGAAGCTGATGTTAAACAAACAGATGATGAAGTAGCTAAGAAAGAAGCTCAACCACCTACAGAATCTTTTACAAAACAAGACGTACACGATACAAATAAATTCATCAAAACTGAAGTTGATAATTATGAAGATGTAAAAACATTCCAACCAGAAAAAATACATGAAAAATTAGAGAAAACTAAACATAAGCGAGAATCGTCCGAAAGTGGCGGAGAAGAGAGCGACACAGGAATGAAAAGGAGTAAATTTTTACCATCGTTTAACATAGGTCAAAGTAAATACATAAATGAGGAAGAATCATCTGCAGATGCAATTGAAACAAAGCTATTTATTAATGAAACAAAATCATTTATTGATACTGAAGTGGATAATCATGAGGATGTTAAATTGGTATGTTTAGAAGCTGAAAAAATATCAATTGTCGATGAATTGGAGCCTGTAAATGAAAAGATACAAAGCAAACAAGGTAAAATGAAGAAACATAAAAAGAAACCGAAACGTGATTCATCCGAAAGTGGCGAAGATAGTGATACAACTTCGAATTTAAGTAAATTCAAATTATTTAAAAGTCATAAAAAAGAAAAAGTTAAACCTGCTAAACCTGAGTTGTCAGATGAAACCAACCAAGCAATGAATGTAACTGATGATTTCTTATTAAAAGAAAAGGAAAAATATGATGCCACTAAACAATTAAGTGACATTGAAGTAACACCAAAGCTTGCAACAAAGAAATATAAGAAAGATTCGTCTGAAAGTGGCGAGGAAAGTGATTCAAGTACAAAACGAAGTAAATTCAATATATTTAGTAAGAAAACAAAAACACAAAAAACTATAGAAGAAGCTCCATCTAAAGAAGCAAACATTTTGTTATCAGAAAGTGTCGTTAAAGATATGAAAGATACAACAGACTTTTTGAAAATGGAAGTTGAGAAATATGAAGACGTTAAACCGATTCCAACTAAAGAGATTTCTGTTGAACAAATTAAACCATCTAAGAAAGATTCATCTGAAAGTGGTGAGGACAGTGACAGTAGTGTAAAGAAGAGAAAGTTTAAATTGTTTAGTAAGAAATCGAAGAAGAGTGAATTAAAAGATATTCCATCTGCGGAATGTTTATTAGATGATGATGATGATGGAGCAAAAGAACGAAAAGAAGTAGTGGAGAAAGTTGTTACTGATATTATTGATGAAGTTGATAAAAAAGATGCCGATGGTAAGAAAAAGGGCATTTTTGCTCTATTCACTAAGAAGTCTAAACAAGATGATAAAGAAGATGAAATAGTTGAAACAAAAGATGGAATTACGATTGAAATCAAACAAACTGATGACATATTAAAACAGGAAGTTACAAAATCTGAAGAGGCTGCGAAAGTTGAAGAAAAACGAGAGGAAAAAGTTAAAAGTGGTATCTTTAGTGGTATATTTGGCAAGAAAGATAAAAAAGATGAAAAAGATAAAGTTGAAGAATCAGTCGAAAAAGTAATGACAGAAATTAAAGATGATTTGAAACAAACAGAAGTTGTAGTAATTCAGACAGTTGACATACATAATAAAGAAGATGAAATTACCAAAACAAAAGAGGAAATATTAAAAGAAATGAAACAAACTGATGATTTCTTAAAACAGGAAGTAACAAAATATGATGATGTTGCTAAAGTAGTTGCAGAAACTATTGTTATAACAACGACAAAGCCTGATGAAAAACGAGAGGAGAAAGTTAAAAGTGGCATCTTTAGTGGAATATTTAGCAAGAAAGATAAGAAAGATGATAGAGATAAGGTTGAAGAACCAGTGGAAACAGTTGTGATAGAAACTAAAGATGATTTGAAACAAACAGAAACTGCAATAACTAAGAAAGATGATATAGATAATAAAGAAGATGAAATTATCAAACCAAAAGATGAAATTTTAAAAGAAATGAAACAAACTGGCGACTTCTTAAAACAGGAAGTTACAAAATATGAAGATGGTGCTAAAGTTGTTACCGAAAGTATTGTTTTAAGATCGACAAAGCCTGAAGAAAAACGAGAGGAGAAAGTTAAAAGTGGCATCTTTAGTGGAATATTTGGCAAGAAAGATAAGAAAGATGATAAAGATAAAGTTGAAGAACCAGTGGAAACAGTTGTGATAGAAACTACAGATGATTTGAAACAAACAGAAACTGCAATAACTAAGAAAGATGATATAGATAATAAAGAAGACGAAATTATCAAATCGAAAGATGAAATTTTAAAAGAAATGAAACAAACTGGTGATTTCTTAAAACAGGAAGTTGCAAAATATGATGATGCTGCTAAAGTAGTTGCAGAAACTATTGTTATAACAACGACAAAACCAGAGGAGAAACGAGAGGAAAAAGTGAAAACTGGCATCTTTAGTGGAATATTTGGCAAGAAAGATAAGAAAGATGATAAAGATAAAGTTGAAGAACCAGTGGAAACATTTGTTGTAGAAACTAAAGATGATTTGAAACAAACAGAAACTGCAATGACTAAGAAAGATGATAAAGAAGATGAAATTATCAAATCGAAAGATGAAATATTAAAAGAAATGAAACAAACTGATGATTTCTTAAAACAGGAAATGACAAAATATGAAGATGCTGCTAAAGTTGATACCGAAAGTATTGTTTTAAGATCAACAAAGCCTGATGAAAAACGTGAGGAGAAAGTTAAAAGTGGCATCTTTAGTGGAATATTTGGCAAGAAAGATAAGAAAGACGATAGAGATAAAATGGAGGAGCCAACAGAAAAAGTTGTTACAGAAATTAAACTTGATTTGAAACAAACAGAAACTGCAATGACTAAGAAAGATGATAATAAAGATAATAAAGAAGATGAAATTATCAAATCAAAAGATGAAATTTTAAAAGAAATGAAACAAACTGGTGACTTCTTAAAACAGGAAGTTTCAAAATATGATGATGCTGCTAAAGTAGTTGCAGAAACTATTGTTATAACAACGACAAAGCCTGAAGAAAAACGAGAAGAAAAAGTTAAAAGTGGCATCTTTAGTGGAATATTTGGCAAGAAAGATAAGAAAGATGATAAAGATAAAGCAGAAGAGTCCACGGAAAAGTTTGTTACAGAAATTGAAAATGATTTGAAACAAACTGAAACTTTAATAAATGAGAAAGATGATAAAGAGAATAAAGAAGATGTAATTATTAAAACAAACGAAGAAATTTTAAGAGAAATTAAACAAACTGGTGACTTCTTAGAACAGGAAGTTACAAAATATGAAGATGCTGGTAATGTTGCTATCGAAACTGTTATAACAATGACAAAGCCTGAAGAAAAACGAGAAGAAAAAGTAAAAATTGGCATTTTTAGTGGAATATTTGGCAAGAAAGATAAGAAAGAAGATAAAGATAAGGTTGAAGAACCAGTGGAAACAGTTGTGACACAAGTTAAAGATGATTTAAAAGAATTGAAAGCTCTGGTTAGTGAGAAAGAGGGCGATGCTAATAAATTAATAAAAGAAGTTAAATTTGAAAGTGATTCAAAATTAACTGAAACTATTACAGAAACTAAACACTCTATTGAAAAAGAAATTAAAGATAATTTAATTAAAACACAAGAGGAAAGTAAAGTTTTGTTAGTTACAACAACAGTATTTAAATCTCCAGATGAAATTGTCAAACCAACTCAAAGCGAAGTTCTTCTTGAAGCAGTAGATGATAAAGTTGTGGATAGTGAAGTTGATACAACCGTAAAGACAGAAAAGGAAAAGAAAAAGAAGAAAGGTTTCTTAGGGAAATTATTTGGCAGCTTATCGGATAAAGAACCAGTTGATGGCGCCACAAAAGTTCAAGAAGCAGCAGCATCAGATATTGATAGTAAGAAAGTGGATGCAGTTAAATCTGATGATGAAACAGCAGAAGTTAGTAAAAAGGATAAAACCAAAACTAAATCGAAAGGATTCTTAACGAAATTAAGCGATAAAATTACCGATTCGACTTCAAAGATTAAAGAAACTGCAACAGAAATAACAGCCTCAGTTGCAAAAGATGTCAAACAAACGAAAGCTGCTACTAAATCAAAAATCGATGAAATTAAAGAAGATGCTTCTGAGAAAAAGGATAAACTTAAAGATACAGCTGTTGATGTAAAAGAAAGTGTTACGACTGAATTGAAAGACACAAAAGAAACTGTCGCTGATGCTTCAGATAAAACAAAACAAAGTATAACAGATGCTAAAGAAGTTTTTGTTAGAGAAATAGAAACAATTAAATATGAAACACATGAAAAAGTTGATGACATTTCTACTAAAACACAAGATATTCAAAGTGAAACAATAAAAAATTTACAAGAAACTAAACAAGATGCTGTTGATAAAATTTCTGATATTAAAGATGATTTAACTCAAATTAAAGATGGAATACAATCAAAAATGGATGTAACTAAACAAACTGTTAGTGATGTACATATTAAAACAACAGAAACAATTACTGATGTAAAAGATGCCACTAAAGAAACAGTTTCTAAGGTAGTTGAAGAATCAAAACAAACCATAACTGAAAATGTCACAGAAGGTGCTGACGTTATTAAAATTGCAATAAAAGAAACAAAAGAAGCAATTTCCACGAAATTGGATGAAACTAAAGATCTATCTAGTCATATTAAAGAAACAACAAAAGAATCAATGTCGAGTGTTAAAGATTCAATTAAAGAAGAAGCAAATAAAGTTATTGATGCAACTGAAGTTAAACTAGAACAAACTAAAAAATCCATAAAGGAAACTACGAATATAATTAGTGAAATAAAAACATCAATTAAAGATGAAACTACAGAAATTAAAGATTCGGTAGCAATGAAAATAGATGAATCAAAACATGTTGCTACGGACGGCACAAAGAAAGTCGCTGATTCTGTCACCGAAATTAAAACATCTGTGAAGGAAGAAGTAAAAGAAACAAAAGATAAAATACAAACGAAAATTGAAGAAACTAGGGACGTTGTTAGAGAGGTAAAGGATACAGTGAAAATAGACACAATTAAAGTTTTAGAATCCGTTGAAACAACATTAGAAAAATCTAGAGAAGATGCTGGAGATAAATTAGAAAAAGTAAAAACAACAATAGAAAAAGATGTGAAAGAGACTGTACAATCAACGATGGATAAATCGAAGGAAGTATTGTCTGATGTAAAAGATTATGTTAAAGTTGAAGTTGAAAAGGCTACTGATTCAATAAAATCAAAACTTGATGATACGAAACAAGGTTTAGCGGATGCAAAAGATTCTATGAAAGAAGGTGCAACTGAAATAACAGACTCAGTGAAAGATACAGTCGATAAAACTCAACATGATGTTGAGAAATTTGTTGAAAAATCAGCTGACAAAGCTAATGAATTAAAGGAAGTTGCTAAAGCAGAAACAGACAAAACAAAAGAAACAATTTCAGATGTGAAAGTTGCAATTAAAACTGAAACTAGTCAGGCGGTCAATACAGCTGAAAGCGAATTAAAGACAGCTAAACAATCAGTGGATGCATCAGTTTCGGGTATTAAAACATTATTGAAAAAAGATATGAAACAAACTAAAGATTCAACTAAATCGAAAGCTAAAGAAACAAATGGAAAGGCTAAGGAAGTAGCAAAAGATGCAAAAAGTACTAAAGATTCATTTACTAAGAAAGCTGCAGGTAAAATTGGTGGATTATTTAGTACAGCAAAGGATAGTGCAAGCAAAACAAAAGATAAAGTAAAATCTAAGGTAGATAATGGTAAAAAGTCAGTTGCAGATACAAAAGAGAAAACTAAAGCAGCTGCAACAGAAGTAAAAGAGTCTGTAAAGAAAGAAGTAACTAAAAGTAAAGATTCTGTTAAAAGTAAACTAGACACTACCAAACAAGATATTAAAGTTGCTGGTAAAAAAGTTAAGGAAACAGTAATTGAAACAAAAGACGATATAAAACAAAAAACGTCTGATATCAAATCGGCAATTGAAGAAGATGCAATTCAAGTTAAAAATGTTGTTCAATCAAAAGCGGACGATGCAAAGCAATCTGCTAAAGACGTTACTGATATGGGTAAAGATGCTTTAGTTGATATAAATCAAGCTGTACAAGCAGAAAAAGCAAAAGCAATGGAATCTGTTGAAAAAGCAGTTGATTCTGTTAAAGAAACAGTTGAAGAATCAAAGAAAGATGTTATAGATGCAGCGTCTGAGGTAAAAGCAGCAATTAAACAAGATGCAGAACACGTAAAAGAAGAATTGAAATCAAAAATTGATGCAACTAAACAGGAAGGACGTGATGTTGTGACAAAAGCAACAGGTACAATTGTAGATATAAAAGATAAAACTTCAGATAAAATATCCGATGTAAAAACAGCTATTAAAGAGAAAGCTAAAGAAAAAGCAGATGCAACACAGTCAGAATTAATTCAAACCAAAGATGCAATGCAAGATGAAGCAATAAAAGTTGTTGATGGAGCAGAGGCCAAAATTAAAGAAACAAAAGAAATCGTTGCTGATGCAACAAAGAAAGCAGATGAAAATGTAAAAGCTTTAACCACTTCTATGAAGGAAGATGTTAAACAAACAGCTGCTGATTTAAAAACCGCTGTTGTCGACGAATCTGGAAAAATTATGGAATCTGTACAATTAGCGGCTGACAAATCGAAAACAGTGGTAAGTGATAAATTACATGAAACGAAACATGCTGTAAAAACAACAATTGATGCATCTAAACAAGCAGGTGTTGATGCTCTAAATAAAGAAAAAGAAAGAGTTACAGATGTAAAAGAAATTTTACAAAAAGAAGCACATGAAACTGTTGCTAAAGCCGAAAGTGCCATCGATGAATTAAAAACTACTGCGACAGATGTAATTAAAGAAAATATTGATGAAACTAAAATATATGTCAGTGATGCTAAACAAGAAGGAAGAAAAGTTTTACAATCGGCAAAGGATGAAGCAGAAAAGGAGAAACAACAAGCAGCTGATAAAATTAATATTATAAAGTCAAGCGTTAAAGAAGATTCAATACAAATTAAAGATGCAGTGGATATTAAAATTAAAGATGTAAAAGATGATGCATCTACGTTTGTCGATAAAACAGCTGATAGAATTGCAGATATTAAGATAGCAATAAAAGAAGAGGTGAAACAAGCTAAAGATGTTGTTGAATCTAAAGTAGATAAAACAAAGGAATCAATTGCAGATGCGAAAGATTCCGTTAAAGGGGAAGCATTAACATTAGTTGATGAAGCTAAACAAATAACAAAAGATGCTGCAGATGAAGCATCACATAAATTATCTGATATTAAAACATCAATGGAAGCAGATGTAAAACAAAGTAAAGATACAATAAAAACTAAAACAGATGAAATAAAAGAATCAATTTCAGCGAAAGGAAAAGCGATTATCGATGACGCAAAAGATACAACAACTAAATCAATACATGTAGCTCAAGAAAAATTGCAAGAAACTAAAGGAGATGCTGCTGGTGCAATTAGCGATATGAATATTAGAGCAAAGGAAGAAATTAAACAAGTCAAAGATACAGTTGATGCAAACATAGATAAAACCAAACAAAGTGCAGTTGATGTTACTGCAAAAGTAAATGAAGCTATTGCTGATGCATCTAAATTAACACAATCAAAGTTACATGACACAAAAGAAGCTACAAAACAGGAAATTAAAAAAATTGATGGTACATTAACTGATATAAAAACATCCATTAAAAAAGATGTAGAAGACACAAAAGATTCGATTAAATCCAAGGCAGGTGAAGTTAAACAACAAGTAATAGATGCAAAATCGTCTATTAAAGAAGAAGCATCAAAGATTGCTGGCGCAGCAGACTCCAAATTGAAAGAAACCGAAGCAAAATCTAAAGAAACTGTCGAAGCAGCAGCTGATAAAATAAGTGATATTAAAACTGCTATAAAACAAGATGCAAAAGATGCTAGAAGTTCAATTAAATTAAAAGTAGATGATACTAAACAAACTTTATCAGATGCAAAAGATATTGTTAAACAAGAAACTATTAAATTGACTGATACAATTAAAGAAACAGTTGATAAAACTAAAGATGATACATCAAAAGTTGCTGCAAAAGCAGAAGATACAATAAGTGAACTCAAATCATCGATTAAAGAAGATTCTCAAGCTATGAAGGATACAATAAAAACCAAAGCAGACGAAACGAAACAATTTGTAATAGATGCAAAAGATGCTGTAAAACAAGAAGCAACTAAAGTTACTGCTACAGCTGAAACAACTATTGATAAAACTAAAGATGACGTTTCAAAACTAATCGGCAATGTTAAGGAGGATATTAAAGATAAACAAGAAACATCACAAAAAGCTCTAATTGGTGCAAAAGATGCTATAAAAGATGAAACAACTAAAATCAATGATTCAGCTAATAAAACTATTAATAAAACCAAAGAAGATATAGCAAAATTAACTGACAAAGCAGGTGATAAAATTACTGATATAAAATCATCCATTCAAGATGAAACAAAGCAACTTACAGATTCCTTAAAATCAAAAGTTGATGAAACAAATCAAATAATTTCTGGTACAAAATCTGCTATAAAAGATGAAACTTTAAAAATGGTTGATACTGCACAATATAAATTAAATGAAACTAAAGAAGCTACTAAAGAAACTATTGATAAAACTACTGATGTAATAGCTGATATGAAAAATGCAGTAAAAGAAGATGCACAGAAAGTAAAAGATGCAACAAAATCAAAAATTGAAGATACAAAAACAACAATTACGGCAACAAAAGATTCTATGAAAGAGGAAGCTTCAAAAATGCTTGATTCAACAAAATGCAAAATTGATGAAACAAAACAAATCACAAAGGAAATTGTTGATGAATCAGCTCATGCAATTATTGATTTAAAAGATACTGTACAAGAAAATGTTAAAGCAACAAAAGATAAATTAGATTCAAACGTGAGTGAAACTAAAGAAGCTGTTTCAGAACTAAAGGATTCTATTAAAGAAGATGTAAGCATGATGAAGGAATCAGTACAGAAGAAAGTTGATTCAACTAAAGAAAATGCTACAGATGCTGTTAAAAAAGCGACAGATGAAATTGATGACGTAAAAGATTCTTTAATCAAGGAAACTAAAGATAAACTTGATGTAACTACACAAGCAGCTGTTGATTTAAGCACAATAAGTCAAGAAAAAATTGACGATGTAAAAGAGTCAATTATAAGTAAAACAAAAGATATTAAACAAGATACAAAAGAGGCAATCAGCGATATAAAACAATCACTATTAAAAGATGATTCGGTTGATAAAGATGATGAGGAAGGATCTAAAAAGAAATCTAAATCCAAAGGTATATTTGGAAAGTTAGGTGGAAAACTTTCAAAGTCAAGTAGCAAAGATGATGCATCTGCAGATGTTGATAGTAAAGGTGATAAGAAAGGCAAATCAAAGGGGTTTTTTGGTAAAATTGGTGAAAAATTAGGTGGAAAATCTGATGGTGATTCTACAGATGGCGATAAGAAAGATAAGAAGGAAGATGTTAAAAAAGGTGAATCAGCATTAACTGACAATCAAGTTGATTTACCTGATATCGAACAAAAAGCTAAGAAAGGTATTTTTGGTAAATTAAGCGATAAATTATCTTCAAAAAAATCTGAATCGGAAGATAAATCTACTATAGATAATGAAATTGTTAAAATTACCGATGTTGTTGCACCAGATTCTGCAAAAATAAAAATTGATGAGCAAGAAATAGCAGAAGTTGATAAAGATGACACTTTATTTCCTAAACGCAAACCGCTTTTTCACATAGATTCTGAGGAAGATGCAATTGTAGAAACTATCACAGCGAAGCGACGCAATAGCACAAAATCAAATATTTTAGAAAATTTCAGCGATGAAACATTAGAAGCGTTAGTTTCCGATATTAAACTAGAAAGTGAACAAATTGATGATAAACCGATTGATAAATACGATATATTAGAAGCCGACACGCAGACGACAGATGCGAATAACGATAAAATTGAAAGTAAATTGAAACGTGTCGAACGTAAATTCGAACGTATGGCTTCCGATGTGATTGATAAGGATATGGAGGAAGCCAAACAGTCAAATATACCAACACCCGAATATGAAGAGAAACGCGAACATGATTATCAGAAAGTCGTTTCACAATTGAGCACAGAAGAAGTGACAGATTTCCAAAAAGAATATTCAACATTATGGGACGAGCAAACATTTTCACATACCACTGAAGAATGGGATTCTAAAACGCCGGAGAGTCAAGCCGATGCAATTGAACTACCACAAGGTATTTAATCAATATTTAGTTTAGCAAAACAAAAACAATCTGTCCACGAATCTATCTATCTATCTATCTATTCATTGCAATTATCAAGTTTTGTCATTTATTATTATCAATAGTATGCATAGGCCATGCATGTTATCTATCATTTTAGCTTTTATTATTAGGACAACATATATTCTCTCCCTCTTATACAAACATATCGGGACATCAACAATATATTTCCATCATCCGCACATTATCTCTATCTATATGTATTCGCAGGTGAAATAGTTTACATGGCACCTGTAACACTAAATAAAGATAATTTAATTAACAAAGCGGGAATTGAAGTAGAGGTAATACCAAGGATGCGTAGTCCATACGCATCGCCAAAACCGAAACGCAAAAAACATAAAAAAAAGCGTGCGAAATCTGAAATGGGATTTCATACTAGTAAATATGATATGGAAGAGGATCGTGGAAGTTTGCCCGACCTGTATTGCACTAAACAACAACAGCAACGTACATTATTTGAAACGATAATGCAAATGAATCCGCAACGATTTCTAAGTCGAAGCGTTGAAGGGCCAAAAATTTCATTAAACTTATATAAATCGCAATCGAAAGATGAAGAAATCGATCTGTCTCGATCGTTGGGAAGTTCCGATTCATTATCGAAAGGCAATATAATGGATGCTGTTGTTAGTTGGTTGAATCAATCCGGTTCCCTTGAATTAGTGAATCAAAGTTGTGGTGCTGCAAGTAGTTTTACTGATACAAATCTATCAATATGCGATGACAATGAATCATTTGAGTTGTCTTGTTATTCGGAACGGAATAGTTCACGTACAGATGATAATCATGTGCCTGATATATTCATATCCGAAGATGAAGCATTATTAGTCTATAAAGAATCAATTAATTATAATCAACGGAGAGATATATTTAATTCGTCATTAGGTAAATAATTAACTAGAAAAAGGTAGTTTAATAGATATTATCTAAATACATGCAAACTATTTTTTATAAGGTCGTACGAGCCCGATATGTTTGATTGTTTTTTGCATGTCTTTTTCTTTACAATACTTTTATTTCATTTTGATTTGTGTTTTATATAATACACACATTTGCACTGGCAAACTGGCGTTCTATTTAAATGTTTTTATGTCAATTCTCTATCTATCAAAATATTCGTTTATTCGATTATTTTCATGATTATTATATTTTCTGAAGGTAAGATAAGGTGATTTTGAGTTCTTTGGAGATGGTTAATAATAATCAATTAATATAATAATGATGCTACAACATAAATAATCAACACTTTTTAACTGTATTTATGCTAGACCCTGTTAACATAATCCCACTTCTTTTTAGAAACCAACAGCGTACCACTAACCCAATCATCTACAGAACTAACTGCTTTTCCTCAACCTAAACCACGTACTAAATCAACGTCTGATAAGCAGCTCGATTTAGTTTCGCCCGTAGAACAATATGATTTAGATAATACGCAAATATCGCCACTTAGAGATGATAATTTAGGCATTGAACAAGTTCAAGTAGGTATTAGTCCATCGGAAAATATTATTGAGAGCTATTCGGATCGTAAGAAGTTCTGGGAGAATGTCAGCAAGGATTCATCAACATCAGATGTCCAACATAAGCGTATGAGTTTGCATGAAACGAGTGCAAAGCCGAAAATTTTACCACTGAAGCGGACATCGGTGCATGAAGTTGCTGCCAGTCCCCCAGTTCCCAAACCGAGAACGATAACGCAATCGTCCATTGAGAGTTTAACGAAGGATGAAGATGCTCTAATATCTGAATATAAATCGTCGTTTACCGATCCGTCTACAAAGAGTGCAATTGTGCCAGCAGTTGAACCGACCAACCAAAAACTCCAACGCGTTGAATCGACCGAAAGTATCGATTCTGATAATTCCGGACCAATTAATATTTCGAGTGGTTATGAGAATACTGGATACATATCAGATAGTGGTGATGTTGAACATTACATATCTGATTCCGAGATTGAAGATCGTGTGCCGCAAATTAGGGAACGACAGATGAGTATGTGTCAAGCTCCTTCAGTAGCAAGGCGTTCAATATATGAGCGATCTTGTTCGCTACCAACTGAAGATTTATATGAAGTGTCTGCTCAAAGTATTTTATTAAGAAAACAGTACTTTGAAAGCCAAATTAAGAAGGATATGGTTGAAGATGAATTGATGACCGAGATTGAGGAGGAGGAACAAGTCCAGGAGCATAAAACACTTGATATGCCTAAACCTGAAAATCTACCGCACGAAATTAAAAGCGTTCCTGATAATATCCACTTTGAAATTAAACCAATAGCCGCTGGTGTAGATGAAGAAAAAGCTGAAGCATTGATTTTGGATGATGATTATGATTTAAAAGTGGAAGCAATAAGTAGACAATTTAAACCAATTCATCGTGAAATCGGTGTAATTGAAGAGGTTAGAGATATTGAAAATTTTGAAGAAATCATTCACACCACAACCACAGAAGAAACCTCAATTAGTTCAGATATTTTACTAAAAAAGGATACAGGATTATTAGAGGACATTTCATCAAAACCAAGCGAATTGCAGGAAGTTCATGTCGATAAAAGCGAACTTGAAGATTCCGAGAAAATGACTGATTTAGATGTTACCGATGTAGAAATAAAATCATTAGATTCGCTTAACGCAGCTGAACTTTCACCGAAAAAAATCCATCAACAAGATGATATACCAGAAATAACAATTAGTAGATCATGTCGTCAGCAAAATAGCTTAGATGAATACGAACTAACAATTGATACTAAACTAACAGATGATGTAAAAAGTGATCTTGCATCACCAATAAACCAACCGCAAGAACACATACAGGAAGTTGTATGGGAAGTTCCAATACAAACACAATCGCATCCATTTGAGGAACGCGTTTATGATATTGAAGGTCAAATATTTGTTGACAAAGATGAAGAATTCAGTGGTAGTGTAAGAGATGAATCCGATTTAGGTTCAGAAATTCATCAGGATCATTCCGAATCAATAGGATCTGATCGTAAATCGGAAAGTCAAGCTGATATTGAGAAATTAATCTTAGAAAGTTTGCATCATCAGAATATTTCACCTGAAGAAGCGAAAATAATTGCTCAAGAATTGGTTGCCGATATTGAAGCGGAAATTCAACGTCGCCATAGCGTAGATTATATTGAACCACCAGCTCCAGAGTATGCTAAAAATCAGGTTTCTGATTATTTGAAACAATTAGCTGAAATTAAGGGATTAGATTCACGAGAGGTTGAATTAGTTCAATCAGTTTTAGCTAGAAAACAACGGGAAATATCAAAACTATCAAGAGGTGATACATCCAGCATGGAAATTACTGATGAAGATTTGAAGTATAGTGGTGCTGATTATTCGCCAAGTGCAAGTAGAATTCATATATTAGAAGAACAAATTGATCAATTAGAAGCTGAAAAGGAAAATGATCAAAAATTTGAAGAGGAAATATCTAGAGAAATAATAAAGGAAAGTCGCCAAGAAAGCACAACTATTTCTAAAGATTTTGGTGCTGTAATTGATAATCAGCAAATGTCTGTTAAGGCAGATACAACTATTGACAATAAGGAAAGTATTCTAAGCGAGAAATTGACTAGAGAAGCGAAAGATGTTATTACAGAAGAAGATGAGACTATAGTTGATTTATTAATTGAAGAAAAAGCTCAAGCAGTCATTAAGACTGAAATGAAAGTTGATGAAAAACAAATGATTGAAGGTGATGGATATAAAGGAGAGAGTTCCACAATTGCAGATGCATCAAGCATACTAAATCAAACAGTTGACACAATGCATCATGAAACAACATCATACCAAGACGATAAGATAGTTTGTGATATAAAATCGTTAAGTAAAGTGGATGAAAATGAAAAGTTATCTGGTGCCTATAAATCTGCCGATAAAAAGGAAATTATTTCCGATAATAAAGTTGAAGAACTATCTACGGTGACTGAAAAGTCACTAGAAGGTTTAGTTGAGACACAAATGCAGGAAGATGTGCAAGAAATACATGAAATTCAAACGATTGGAGACATTGAAGAAGAAGTGGTAAAAACAGTGTCAAAAACAAAGGAATCAAAAACTAGTTCTATTATTGATCAAACGCACAAAGAAATTGTTTCATCTACAACTGTTACAAGCGAACTAAAAGAAGATGAACTTAAAGAGTTATTAGAAAATATTGATGAAAATGTGAAAATAATTCGTAATGTTAGTGAGGAATCAAAATCTAGTCAAGATGATATTAAATCACCAGATGAATATTTTTCAGCATCGTCAGGTAAAAAAGGCGATTCTGATGAATTAAATAAAATTGTCTTACGGCGGATGGCGAAGAATAGAGACGATACTAGCAGTAGTAGTTCTAATTTGAAAATCGATCGAAAGTCCGGTATTGATTTTGAGAATTATTCAAGTTCAGGTGAAAGTCATTATCAAAGCTTTGAAATCGAAAGCAGCAAAAGTCGTCCATGCTCCTCAGATGTCGAAGTTATGGTAGCAGCAGGATCATCAGAATATGAAAGCGCATTAACTTCTCAAGATATTTCTGCTCCTAATCTAACATCAACTGAATACCATACAGCAGTTAGTACATTAAGTTCCAAAGGAAGTATGAAAAGTTTGGATAGTGAAAGTTCTGGTAATTTGGGCAGCGTGGAAGTATCAGAAGCGTCTGAAACATTAGTAGCATCTGAATTTGAGCTTGGACCTGAAGAGCAAGATGATGATTTAATTGATCAACATCAATTATTAATTAGACAAAGTACAGATGCAAGTGAGAGTGAAATTCTTTTAGAAAATCAAAAATCATTTGATAATTCCGATGAAGATTTAGGGCTTGATGCTGCTGAAAATATTGATGCAATACCAAGAATGAAACGTTCACAAGAAATGACTTTTCAACCTGAACCAAAATCGCTAGTGCCCGACTCACCACAATTTGAAAGTGAGGAAAAATTGGGTACAAGTTTAGATGATGGCAGCGTTTTAAGTGTGAGCTTATCAAGCACATCAAGTTTAGCTGCACAACGCACAGTTATTGAATTATCACGCACTGAATCTGATCGTTTAGATG
>JAODFZ020036795.1:0-21861 GCA_027574845.2 Deinopsis erosa
CCATATCCTCCCATCATATTCTCCCATACATTCTCCCACATCTTACCATATCCTCCCATCATATTCTGCCATTCATTCTCCCACATCTTACCATATCCTCCCATCATATTCTCCCATACATTCTCCCACATCTTAGCATTATCAATATTAATGCCCTCTTTTCTCTAAGCAACAGCAAAAAGGTGGGTCCCAAGATTACAAATTTTTGTTAGATGGGTCGGAGCCCAGTCAACTTTGGGAACCACTGCCCTATACATATATAAAACACGTGTATGTGGAAATAGAAAGTATAATTTAATTATTATTAATATTAAAAGACGTTTATAAGAAAAATAAATATCACTTTATTAAATTCAACATTTTTCATGAATTATTTCAAGTTTGAGGAATCAATTTAAATAAAGTTTATACGTTGTATTAAAATTTTATTATTGCTTTTACACTTTACTAGAAATACATAAAACCGTTTAAAAAATATTACTTGTTCATGAGTTTAAAATAAAATAAAATATTTGTTATTTAATAATTATTATACGTATGAAAAGGATTAGAAACTATTTTGAATAAATAATCGTCGGTTAATTAAATGTGTGACGCATAAATCCTCTTATTATTATCATTTTAGTGAATCTGGAGAGTGATTTCTCTAAATCTGTCCAATTCAGAGAATATAAATGCACACAGGCCCCAAATCATAGAGTATAATAGCTAAATGTATAGTCGCGAGCTGTATTAGGTTAGCATTTGTTGCATTTGCTATTACTGTTGTGGTCATCCGAAGCTAATTTGGTGCGCTTGGAATGCATTGCACACCACCGCAGTATATCAGTGGTTAAACGTAACGCCATTTACCGCCCGAAGAGGAAATCTCATACATCTATTCCTATATCAAACCTATTCAATTATTTCACTCACTAATCAAACTTTCTATTTGCGTCTCTCCTAATTTATCACTTCAATACTTATCAAGCTTAATAATCATTTAGGTTTTTCACTCTTCAAAGAACTAATATTAGAGCGCATATATAATCAGTTAGGAAAGGCTTTGATAGTTTTAAAGTAAATCTGCATGATTAGATTAGTCTGTTTGATTCTAATAAATATGTATCCGCATTGCCAACACAAGTATATTTTAATGTAATTTAATAATGAAATTATTGCTATATGATTACGTAATTTGTGATGGTGTTTTATTCAATAATATATTTTATGTGTGTATTTTTTATTTATTTTTGAAATAAACATTTAATTACGAAAGCACGTTGAAGACGGAATGAAATTTCATTTTATTTATACAGCAATCAGAAACGAATTGGGCACCAGATGTCGTTGTCTGTAGTAATCAAGAGCCATGAACCGCATCCCGAGGGATTGATGAAATACTAAATAGTTTTATGTTGGAAAACTTTCAAATGAATTGTTTTCGAAAAATTGATTCATTTATACATTTTTCAGCAAAATGATATTTTTAAATTATCACATTGTTGTTCGAATATATATCGAAAACCATTAAATTTTATGAGAAATGATAAAAAAAAATATCGCATAAAACAATAAAAATTATATTGTATATATTTTAGTAGATAGACAAACAAAAACTAAATACAAACAAACAATAATAACTGAAAAAATAAAAATTTTAATTTTTCTCAAAATATGTACTAATTGCAATAACAATCGGAAAAAATATATTTCCATTCAAAATCGCTTCTATTAAAGTAAGAAAAGGTTCGGTTTGTTAAATAATAAATAATTAATACTTTAATAAAAAATAATAATGCATTTTATTAAAACTGCTAATTTTAATTGTAACTTTTATCTGAGAAAACAGATTTTGAGAGTTCGTGTGCTGCATGTGAGTTAAATGTCTAGAAAATTAAAAAATATTTAAGTTTCGTCATAATTACAATAATATTTTTATAAGAATTCATAAACTTTCCCTGAATGCGTACATAATATGCAGTGTAAAACAAAAATAAGAACTTCATGAGGAAAAACTTTTATAGTTTGTAATATATGCATGTAAACACGTGAACTAATCAAACAAACAATTTAATAATAATAATATTGTAGTTAAGAAAACGTGTTAGCATCATACCATTACCGTAGACATAAGTATATTCGTGAAATAAACAATCTTATAAACGAAAAGTTAGTCAACTTCATCCCGCAAGTAAGCCCACCTAGCTGATTGTATCGCCATTCGACCAAAACGGCGAGGCGTACTGTATACACAGTTTCAGTTTACTGATGTAGTTTACATAGTGGCAACTTAAAGTTTGTATAAAGCAGCCAGAACACCCTGTGCATACACTCACGAGATCTACGAGTTGTAAAGTATTCACCTTTATATGACCAAGTCAAACATGTTAATATGAATAGAAATGTCTGAAAGTTATAGAAGCCATGTAAACATCGAGAGCCTACATTACGATTTTATAAACATATACACATACTCACACATGCATATCCTTTCAGATTATTATTACAAATATTTGGACGTGTACAAAACGTGGTAAGTGGTGAAGTCAAACCTTCATACACTATCATTAAATATTTATTATAATCGCTAACAGGGAATTTAAGCATTTCTTTCTTCTTTTGTTTTCTAAGCATTAATTATTATCATAACAATTTTTGGGTCCCCCAAAATTGTTTCTCCTTAGACCCTTGGAGTGAAAACATTCGTTTATTGATTAATATTCTACCAAAAACTAACAATTGTTTCTTTTTTTTTAAAACTACTTGATTTATTTTAAAATAAAATTCTGCTCATTTGTAAAATAGAAAACTAGCTAACAAAAACGGTTTACTCTGCAAAAAGTTACTAAATTTTTCAAAGATATTTAAATTGTTGCGGATTATAAAACGATTCTCATTCAAATTCCCATTTTCATTTGCAGCTACATTGCAATTGCTACTTAGCAACTGAGAATTGCAGTTTTTATTAAAAAAATCTACTACACTCTTACTAGATATAAAAGAATTTTCTAATTTCTTTTTTAGATCGAAAAACATAATATTAATTAATACGTAATAATAATAAATTATTTATATGATTTTTATTTGAAAATTATTTGATTTTCAATGGTATAATTTTTAGCATATTTTTAATTAAAAATTGAATTGTTTATGACTATGTGACGATAAAAAAAATTATATGAATAGAATTGATTGTATAAAAAAAAGTAATAAACTATTTATTGAAGATAATTAATGTTAATGTATGTTGATTACAACACTACTGGCACATGTAATACAATCGGAAACGCGGCATAACAAATAGAGAACATTTTTCTTCGAAGCGAACAGATGAAAAAGGGGAGACAAGAGGAAAAAGTAGACAAAAACTCTACCAATAAGGAAGGTAGTAACTGTACAAATTACTATTTTCTAACACACATTAGATCCTTTCGAATATAAATCAATATAATTGTCGCAAGGACGAGTTGAGTCGAGTTTCAAATGAAATTTTATCAACAGTCAGCAGCTTTTTGAAATTGCGTTACGAAACCAAGAAAGACAGGTATAATAAAAATATGGTCGGTTTACTTAACTGATTGACTCATATGGTCTTCGTTAAGTAACTTAATATAATAACTAGGCTTGGATGGTTTCAAATCCGGTGCCTGAATCATTCCAATTCGCTATCAGTGCAATTTTACATTATTTTTACTACAAATTTACTACAATTATTCATTAGAATCAGTATTAAAAAATAATAAGCAAATTAATTCCTAATTTATCTTGTATGAAATTTAAATAAATTTAGATCTAGATTTATTATTATAAAATATAAGGTAACTAGTTGATTTATAAATGTAACAAATTTGGCTTATCACTCGTTTCCTTTCCCATATTGATGCATAATTTAAGTAATGTATAAATTAGTAAAATTTGCCGACAGAATATGAATGAGAGAACAATAAATCCAGAACGAGACGAATCGAGCTATAGTAAAAGTTCCACACAAAAGAGAAAAGTTATCTTGCAATCACCATCTGTAAATGTGATAAACGATTCGCTTTTGTCATGATGAAGAGTTCTGGCAGAGTACAGGTCATCAGCAGTCTTCAAATATAAGAGAACCGCGGGGCAGCCATAGCCATTTAAACTCCAATTACTAGAAGTTCCCCCTTTTCTTCTGACTTGCACATCAACTAAAGCGAGCTGTGTTTAGTTTACATGAATATTGAAAGTGTAATCTGGACACAGCCCCGTTTCACCGTTTTACCGTTGCCTCCAGCTCTTAATAACCTCCATTATGAGCACTACTTCAAACCAACTTTACCAAATTACCAATAAAAACTGTGTTCGAAGCTGTTTAAACTTAATCATTGTTTCAAACTTTTACAACAGATATGATGGATGTTTTAATATTTAATATTTTATGATTATATCTTTTTATATCTGCAACTCTCTATAAATTTAATAATATCAAACATTTTGAGATATACTGGAACCTACTTATTGGGCATTACAATTCTTTTCATAGATTAATGATAGAAGCTTGAGAAGCGCGTGAAAAAGGGATGGCTTAGATTGACTTTGACAGACTTCGTTGGTCAATTGCAAATTCAAAAACCTTTAAAGCGACTTTTAAATTTGTATTTTTCACAACTTTCTATTCATCCTTTCCATTATAGTTATTAAAAAATAATTATAATTACAAATGCTCATGTTTTCATAAAAAAAATAGGATGAAACAGCATATACACAAAGTATGAATGAATTTCCACTGAAAATCTTAACTCGTTCAACATATTCTATTGATGATAACATACGAATACGACGCAGTCCTTGTTGTCGTCCTTCGTTATACTCTATACTTGCATAATGAGATACTCAAGTTAGAAGCGACGAGTGTTGAGTGTTCGTTACAAAATCATTGCCGGGTAGTACAAATACCGAAGTAGCAAGCGACTTTCTATACTAAACCATGCATAAACTCTCACAATCTTTAAGTATCTGCAACATTTCTTAAATGTAACCATATAAAGTCCATCTTCTACAATTTAATGTAAGTGTAATTCGAATTTTCTACAAATCGTGACTTCAAATCAATTATATTAATTTTGAAACCATATTAAAATATTTTGTTGCAACGATATTAACATGCTGCGTTGATGATTCGCCTAAGGAGTTGTTCCCACGAGTCGATTTTTATCTATTCCCTTTGTTGTGCATATTAAAAGAGTTTTTTACATCACTCTACCTACATATGTATAATGTTTATTTATAAAATGTTATTATTTATTTATATCGAAGCTAGAGTTAGTAATTACTTAATATTCTTAGCCACGAATCGAGAATATATTTTATATATTTTCGGGCATTGATTACCGTTTCAGGATCAAGTGGATTACTTGCTCTTAAATCAAGGTGATGTGCTGCTTCTGGTATGAGAATTGTGTAAACTGATGGAGGTGTCTTAGTTTCAAGATAGCCCCCAGGTGACCAAGGATCTAATAATCCGTTCGTAAAGATAATATTTGAATAATCAGCCTTTTTACCACCGTATTCTAAAATAGCAATATCATCCCGGGTTGGTTTAACTCCAAACAAATCCGTGCATGTTTTTAAATAATCTTTCAAATCCCAATCGTTCTTCTCAAACATTTCATTATGACCGTCTGTGCACATTGGCATAATCAATTCAGTACATGCCTAAAAAAGACATTTCAACGAAACGAATATTTTTTATTCTAATCCGATTAGTACCTGAAAATTCCAGCCATTTTCACCAAGTTGTGAAGCGGCTGTGCTACTACCGCTTAAACATTTTGTATTACCAGTGTAGTTTGTATATATAGAGATAGCATTCCCCAATGCTGTTAATAAATGTTTTCCATTTAAATTAGGTTCGTCTACCTTGTCACATAAAGCGCGAACTGGATTGCCAGGTACTTTCGCTAAAAAATTGGTTGAGTAAGGATAATTTATCATTGCTATATTTCCATAAATTTCTGCTAAAGTATCGGTAAGCTGCGAGACGTCTTTTGTACTATTAAGAGAAGCACAAAGTTTCCATTCATTTGTGAGCCAATCTCTACCATCCTTAGTTGATGTTATATTTCTTAAAAAAAAAAAAGAAAAGAAAAATTGATCTCATATGCTAGATGCAGATACAATTTACATTGAATAACAAAATCTCTATGTGAGAAAATAATAATATTTAGAATGAATTTAGTAAAACTACAAGATTTTCTATTTATATGATTTTTCCGTGTTTATGAATGCATTACAATTCATCTTATGCTAGAAGCAGAATGAAGCTATACAAATAAACCACTAATTTAAAATTTTAACTTTGTTATTATTACTTTTAGCACTTAAAGGATGGATGGATTTCAAATTATTGTTTGTTTAGCTTTTAGGCATTCTCGCTCTTCATGTTTATCAATTTTTACTATAATACTGAATTAATTTTTAATTATTATGCTATATTATGTAGAAATCTTACATCATCAGAAAATCTGGTCGCTACTGTTATTATTATTTTAACAATATATTGCTTTGGATAGCAGTGGCCTTTATATTGAATAAATCCATATTATACAATGAGTGGAATGTATTAATTTGTACAATTAATAGCTAAGGCAATAAATTAATTAATAACACTCGTATTTATTGTAAAATATAGTATATTATTTGCCTGTTGATAATTGTTTTACACTGTCACATCATCAGAAAGTTGAGATGCAATTAAATGTACAGATAAATACATTCCAGTTATTGTTATATTGTATATTAATTTTTAACACACATAATTTAGTCAAAATAAATTTAAATTATGGTTCCAATAGAGTTTTTTATATATAACCGATCTAACAATAACTGAACGACTATAATAATAGTTTTATATTGTATTAAAAACGATTCGTAAATACAATTATCGCATATGCTAATATTGATTAAAAAATTATTTCGCACAAAATGTAAAAAATGATAATAAAATTTCAAAATGTATTGAGATAATTTTAAATTTTCTAAGTTTAAAATAGTTAAAATTATAATTAAATTTATCTTGGTAACTATTTGTGTAATCGTGTTTAAAAAAAATTCCTTTATCTTATTCACCGAATCACAAAACCATCCTATTCTCAACTCCCACACCAGAGGGAAATTTTCTTTGGAAAATTGTAGTTAGATTTTTACCTCAGGCACGAACGAAATCACGTAGATTCGTTACGCTAAGTGTTATTCCCACTCGTAGTGGGTCTGGGAAAGCAAACAAAATCATTTTTACCCTCTTACCTAATTACTCCCCACGACTTTTTAATATTCCTTGCACATTCGCCTTTTCTCGAAGATACTTGAAACACTTTTGCAACAACATTATTAAATGTATTACAGGATGTCAGACCTTGGAATTGAAAAATAGGCGCTGATGATGCTAACGCTCCGTCAATAACATATGGATATTTCAATCTCATCCAAGCTGCTAGCATGCCACCATATGAACCACCAAATGCAATAACTTTAAGTCTTTCGTTATTTGTTAGAGTTCGTTGTGATGTTTGAATGTGATCTAATAAATATACATAATCAGCGAGCGCTTGTGTCGATGTTAAGTAGCCCAAATGCTTTAAATCTGAATACGATTTTTCATTATAAGGTAAACTTTTTCCATAATATCTATAAGTTTCCTTCCAATAAATAAAACTTTTATTGACACTAAATTTATTACTATAAATATTTACCTATGCTCAGCAAAAACTAACATCGCATTAAATTTTGGTGCAATTTCCCACATAAAGCCGGTATTTTGGGTAAATAACTCAATATCACCCTCATTTCCAGTATAGAAAAATATTGGTCCTCCATGCTTCCAAAATGTATCATTTAACAAATATCGCAATTGAAAAGTTTCATTGTTTGTAAAACTAGATTTCATTTGTTTCATGTAAGAAGAGCAAGATGAACAAATTTTTTCTTTCTTTTAACATTATTACCTAAAGTGATCCACTGGAACAGCCAAATATATTGTTTTGTAGTAATATGTCTCTTCGCCACCACAATAAAAAACAATCAGGCCAATTGAAAATAGCAAAAACAATATTCTTCCCATTCTAACAATCAACTGCCTTATCAATTGCTCACTTATTCCTAGTAATCAACATTTAAATAAAAAATTATCTCAAACCTTTGAACCCTGATGATGATAATTTGCTTAATAAACAACAATAATACACTGATTGTTGCTATGGCGAAGAATTGTTAACACTTCTACGTTCACTCATTAACAAATTATTTATATTACACATTTTATACTATCAAAATAATATAATTCACACTTCTTTTATGCACAATTATAAAAATACGATTTAAACATTTTCAAAGATTGAATATTTCGCGACATCTTCGCGTTCTTATCAGTTATATGGAGTCAAAAATAATTATAAGAGATGGCGCTCTTACAAGGATAAATGTTTTATCGAAAATTGTAATACAAAAACGAAAACTTTTAAACTACTGGCGTAGAAGGCAAAAATTTAAGAGACATCCTAAAAACCAGCTAAAAAAATAAATATATTAGTTGTACATTTATTATATTAACACACTTTCAGTTTTTAATCACGGATATAAAGGATATCGGCAATTATGAGCTGATTAACGTGAAGTTAAAAGAATTGGGCTGTAATTAAAAAAATATTCTCAATACTGAATTTATATATTAAACAGTCTTAATTAGCTAGAATTATCTTCTAATTGAAATTGTCTCAATTCAGATAATTTAGGAACATCATTTTCAACATTAATTTTCTTATTAAAACAAAATAATCGTTTATAATTATATTGTCCAAACTTTGACTCAGGTCCTAATATGCATAACATTGAACAAAAAAAGAACGTCGCGTAGCTCCAACTGACCAATATAACAGTTATAAGAAATTGACCAATTTGTTTATAAACTAATATTTCTGATAATAGCATAAAGCAACCTGCTGCAGCCGTTGTTAATGCTGCCATTGTAACAGGCCCGAGCATTATATTCAAAGCATATTTAACAGCGCTCTCACGCGTTGCATCATTTTCCATTAAATTAATATTATAACAAATGCAATAGTGTAAACTGAAATCAATTGTTATGCCAATTGTACTAGATATGGCAACCGATTCAAAAATATTCAACTTCCATCCTATTAATATTAAAACAGCTATTGTTGTTGATATGCTAAAAGAAATACTGATTATTGCAAATAAACTATTAATTACATTCAAAGTTGTGAGAAAAAGTACAAGTAGTGCTAAAATTATAGAAATAATAATTGATATCAAAGTATTTGTTATAAGCACATTTTTCAGATCATAAAATTCAAAATCTGTTATAAAAAATCCATTTTTCATGCCATCCGGCGCTGATTCGAGTTGTGATTTAATCCAATTATTAATTTCATTGAGAAATTTCGTCATATTTTCATATAACATATTGTATGTGCAATTGCTATCATATTCAATGATAACCGCTTTGATAACAGGTTTTGATTCCTTTGAAAATCGTGGTCCTGCTAAACCAGAAGTGAAAAATTCTTTTGGAGTGCGATACAAATCAGCCATCGCATCAATAATGCAATAATTAAAAACGTAATCGCTGTAAGGAAATGTTGATTCATTACAGCAAGGAAAACGAGTCACATTTACATTGAATGGATCCGAACAACTTCTTTCCATGTACTGTTTAAATGATTCTATAAAACAACTGACTAATAAAGGGTCATTTGTGGGATGATAAAAGGACTGCCTTTTTAAATTCATACAGAAATTTAAAAGCCATTCTTGCGACGAAGACATATTAAAATTGCTATCTAATTGTAAAGTGCCTAATGACTGTGGATTCATATAATCACCGTTATCAACAGGCAAAACACCAAAAACGAAACGTAATGGTAATTTATAATTGTCTAAATTTTGATTGTCATTAAACCAGTACATGTTTTTATAGATTAAATCGTATTGCTCGAATGGATGCGTTTTATGAAATAATTGAATTTCGTTCGTATTTGGGAGTTGCAATTTCGGATAATACAAAATTATAATAAAACTGATCACCGACACTAGTGTAAATGATATAAAAATGAATATCCTAAAATTTGTTATAAAATTGTTGATAAATAATTCATATGAATGTGACCATTCTTTCATATCAATTATTTTACTTTGATTTAAACGAAAATAGTTGTAAATTCGTAATTGTTGGCAATAGTTTAAAACAGTTTTAATATATTTTTCGTTGACTACTATTGCGGCTGGTAACCAAGTTATCATCAATATGTAATTAATTAATATTGTTATACCGGTGAATAATCTGTAATGAATAAAATTAGGTTAATATTAATTGTGGTTTGTACATTTACCCAAAACACTTCAAAGCTGTAATCGAATTAAAATACGATGTAAAGAATGCCACAGACGTTGTTAATGATGTAACAAACATTGATATAACGGAATGATTAAATGTTCGACTCATTAAGCAGCTTAATGAATTAGCAGTTTGCTTATTTGAACACCATGCCTTGCAGAATATGAAAGCATCGTCGGTGCCAATTCCTTAAAATCAAGAATTAATATCAAAAGTATATTAGATAAAATTCCTCACCTATTGCAATAATCAAAGCAAGCAAATTCATAAATGGGAAGAATTTTAGGCCAAATACAAACGTATAGATGCAATACGATATAAATAAGGCAAATATTATGGCCAAAATGATCATTATCATTAAGAAAGTTGATCTTGTATAAAATAATATACAAATGGCAATGAAAACAATACTAAATATCATGTATATGGAATCTGAGATTAAATACTCATCAAATAAATTATTTTTTATGCCAAAATCTAATGCAACTATTGACAAATTTGTTAAAGATGCTTCTAAACTTTTGTAGTAAGACATCGTTGCAAAGCTGCAAGCAATTGGAAGTATAATCATTGTATGTGGAAGATCAATTGTGTTATTGTCCTAAAATTTAAATTAATTGAATTATACCTTTGCAAGAGATATTTTTTATACTTACATCGTTTGTAATAAAATTTTTCGGTAATAAATAATTTAAGATATTATACACACCATCATTTTGAATGCATTCTTCTGGTGCATCACAAAATCCTCTGTAACTGCAATCTGCGGAAAGTTTATGGAAATGTGTAGAGCAATTTCTCAGCAACATTTCGACGTTTTTAATGTCATTTTCCTAAATAATTAATTATTAGATAGATAGATATTTGTTTCTTACATATTACTTACATTAATATCAAAACATGAAGATTTGTTATTATATAAAGCTATATAATTTGGTAACGACCATGACCGACAACATTTCTTTGAGTTTCTGTTATTCATTATACACAGATGATTAAATCCATTAATTCTATGAATGTATTTTTCAATATCGCAAATTTTCAGCATGAAATCAATATTAAAGATGCTATTTATTTCATTTTTTATTATTAGCTTAGCGTAGTTTTCATTTGGTGAACCACAAAAGAATGTTTCTTCTTGAACAGGTTCTTTTCTTAACTTCTTCTTAGCTGACTACAAATTCGCTGTTTATTCACTTATACATTTGATTATTTATACTGTTACCTTATCTAATGGTTTTATCTTATTCTTATATTTCGTATGACTTTTAATTTTAAGCTTTGGTTTGCTTTTGCTTCTTAAATAATCACGAGGATTTGTTACTAAGGCACCTGATGGTTTAGTAGATTCCAATAAATTTTTCCATGCTGTTATTTTATTGCTCAGATCGGTACCTCGTGTTTGAAAGCCCTACAATAAAAATTTATATTATAAATAATAAATAAGAGCAAACTTTCTACCATTTGAGGATCTTTAAAATGTGTAATGTTTGATGTAAATGTTGCTACACAGCAAATAATTGATATAATAAATATAGTAAATAAAACTAAACATGGGTAATAAATTATAACTTTGTTTAAATAATTCAATAACATAACTAAATAATACTGTAAATTGAAAACCAAAAGCAAAACATCATTAAGTGAGGTTATGTACAAAAATTTGTATTTACAGTTGTATAAAGTAGATACACTTGATTCGCTGAAAATTTCTAATAGATGGCAGTGTGCGCTGTTTGTTTCCCTTTAAATATTATGTGTTTAATTAATACTATAATCTGCACAATATATAAACTTACTTAATTAAATAAAATAATTTCCGTGGAAATTAAGAAAATGGTATATTTAGTATTGCATTTGCAAATAAACAAAATATGTGTTGAACAAACGATAATTAATTAAACAATTACTGAAGGAAATTTAACAATATTGGCGTCATAAATAATTTACCTTCTTTTTTTAAATATGTAAAATATTTATAAATTTATATCCATAACAAATGACAAATGGAAGTCTTAAAGTATTTACTTATTATTTATTCATTCAAAATTTGTTATTATTTATTGTAAATATTTTTTAAACGGAAGTTGAAAAAACAAGCGTTACTTTAGAATGAAGTACCTAAATAACAGTTAAAACAAAACTCATATAAAATTTTCCACTGTAGCAATGTATTTTTCGTATTCCAGTTAAATGACTTCTATCACTGCGAAAAACGGTAAACATTTTTAATTGTAGAGAAAATTGTAGTCTAATGTGCATATTACATGAAAAATATATCAAAAGTAAGGTGTTTAAAAAATTTTTGAAATAAATTATCTTGTTAATGCAAATTTTGTTCTCTAAAAAAATTTTAATCAAAGATTTAATTTGATAAGATTATGAATTTAATTGGTCTAGACGTTTTTTACCCTTTTATATAATCCTATGAAAAATTAAAATTAGTATATGCAATGTAATACAAGCCCTGATTAAAAACAAAATTAATTCGATGTTACTTTCTTCTTTTAAAGCATCTGAATAATCAAATTCTCAGTTTTAAGAAATGTTTTAAATTTTTTACTCTTTTGCATGGAAGACTATATATTAAACCGTACATTTTATACAATGTAAATAAATAAGCATGATGTTTCGTACAGGAATATTGGATTCTGTTTTTGGTTGACCTAGTTGAAGATGTATGGGGTGACCATATGGTACACTCTCTTAGTTCTAGTTTGTAGTTTGCATTCTCTTGGGACAGTTCAATTATGCAGTTGGTATAGATTGAGGAAAGATTTGATGCAAAACAAAGAATAATTTAATTAGTTTTTTGTTCTGTGATGAACAGTATGAAGCAAAAAAGAAAAAAGTAGAAGAGAGTAAACATTGTGGAAGAAAAAAGCAAATATGAAATGGGAAGAGGTAATGTGGTTAAAATGTTAAGCATGTATGTATAGGGAGTTAGTGCTTCGTTGACAAACAGGAAAAATGTGCTCGTTTCTCATCTTCACTCAAGTTTATTATAAACTCGAAACTTGAAATAAACCACAACAACAGTTAGTTGTAAGTTCATCTAGCAAGATGGCGCAATCTAATCGTTAACTGTTTCTTATCAACTCTTATATCTTAGTAAGCTTTCAGAGCCGGTTGTCTAATATACAAGAGACTGGTCACCGTTGACGCCTCTGCCACCAATATGCGACACTGAGGTCTAAATGCAATATGTCACATAATAGCCGACATCGTCTAACGTCCTTTCTGCTATCTGGACATTTTATCTGTTTACGGTCGTCGGTTCTTCTTTTATTAACCTTTGTATCTGTCGCGAACACGATGAATGGTATAGCGTTAATAGCATAAATAAGGAATTGTGCGTGAGACTGACAGTAACTTATCTTGATGTATCATCTAGTTCCAGTTCTGTCTCTAAAAAAAAACAACATTAACACGACAACCTAGGCAATAAAAGAATCAACATAAATAATCAATCACTTATTTTTATATTACGACTCAAATCAAATTATGTATAGAATTCCTTCAGACATGTCGAATAATCAAATCAACTTTAATAAAAATATACAATATATATAGTTAAATAAATTAGAAAATAGTAACATTAATCTTGAAGTCAATAGTCATTCGTAACATTTCCAAACTTCTTGTCCATTTTTTTAGATAACATTTTTCAGTAGTAGTAGTAGGTATCTATTACACGAGAGAAATATTGAATAAGAGCATATTTCACATCAGTCTTAAGTTGTAGCCAGATAAACCCTAAAAGGAATAAGATATATGATGGTGATACACTTTAGTAGCTGCCATCCTTACTTTCGAATGATGCTGATCTAGAAAAAAATGCTGTCTCAACTATTTAAATTAATAATCTTCTTATATTTGTCTTTTCTTTTCAATACTAATATATAAATGTTAAACGGTTAGCTGAAAGTTTTTCTTATTATTAGTGCATGTTTTAGAATTGACCTGGGACTGATTTGCTCAGTGGAATTCTACTAAATTTCCCACAGGAGTTTTCTACTATTGAAAAAAACGTTTTGATGCTGTCATTTGAATTATTAAATTCAATTTAAATTTAGACATATTTTTTTAAATATTTCTTTTCAAACTTATGAAGATTTTTCGCGAATTTTCAATGCGTTCTTATTATCAATTAATTTTTATTTAAAAATATCCCAACCCTGTTAGTTTGGCCACTGTAAAAATAAACTAAGTTTTTTTTCTAAAATAATTACGCATTATGATTCTTAATCAACAATTTCTCAGCTAATAATTAGCTTAATTAATTAAACATCATTAGAATCGACATTTTTTTTGCTAATTAACTAGAAGTCTATTGTCGTGTCAAATTCAATCAATTGAAGTTGATGCAAATGCACTGACGGTAGTCAATTTTTTTTTAAAATTTCCTATGATGATTAACGCTTAAATTTTGTGAAAATTTTGTGAAAATTTTGTGAACCCTTTCAGTTAGTCCTTTTTCATCTTCAAGGATCTCATCCTCAGTACGAAATTTTTGGAATCACCATTCCACCACAGTTTCCTTATCTGTATCCATACTAAAAGTTATCTTTAGTTCACAAACAGTTTCTGCTTCTTTTCTTTTAATTTGAAGCAAAATTAATAGTCTACCAATAAATGCATTTTAAATTGACAAAAGTAATAATGTTTTAATTAATATATGATTTATGAATTTATTATGAGATGAAGAAAGTAAATAAGATTGAAGAATAATTTTGTTCCAATTAAGGAAAAGGCTTATCCAATTAGGTGAGAGTATTTAAACAACATTAAATGCATTTAGATGCCCTATCTACATAATGCGCTGAATTCGTATTTCTAGACTTGCTTAATAATGCATTATGTTATTGTTTACAGCAGCTTCCATAATATTACATGGAATTCCCGAGCTGTAATCGGAACTTTAACTTAGCTTTATCAAGCGTTACTAATTTATTTATATTAGAAAACTTTGTCGAATTTACCCTTTAGGAAATGTTGACAATAAATACATAAATAAACTTTTTCTAATCGATTGGTATTGTCAATACCTTACTCTTGATTAATTATTTCCATATTTAACTTTACCAATTGTCACCTCATAGATGGATAGATATATGAAAAGATGGTTTATCTTCTAGAAACCGCTAAGGGAGTTTCACTTTTCCATCAACTATGTCATAGACATCCGGTGCAGGCAAGGGTCAATAGGCCCCAAGGGAATCCTTACACTTCGAATCTTATTTTAAAGAAATATTATGCACCACATTGCTTTTCTAATACATATTAATATCTTTCTTTGTTATTTTCGACTTTGAATATTTCTTTTATTAAACTTTAAACATTTATTAAAAAAAGTAGTCCGGTGCGTCAGAAAGCTTTCTTACCTTTTAGAAAAAATTACATAAATAAATTTAATATTTATATAATTTTATATACACTGCGAAAGATGGAACTCGTATGCGGAAGTGACGGGAATGTTAGAAATTTTCGTACCTTACATTAATTTTAAGAAGTAGATAGATCTCATAATACAATAGTTTCAATTAAAATGTATGTAAGTAATGTATTTTTTACAATCAATTAAAAATAAATAGCAATATAAAGTCAATTCAATGTTGTTCTTCAGACTCAATCTTTCAAGAATTGATTTGTTTTGAGATAAATATCTTGACACCCGACCAAATAGCTTAGGACAATTATTATTAGAAATTTTACTATTTCCCAAGTCAATAAATCTTCAAACATTTATCTTTAATAAAAAAGGTAATGTCATATATCAAACAGAAACAAATGACCAATATAAAAATTATTTATATACTCTAATAAATATTAAATCACTTTATATCAAGTAGTGCAGTTTAAACGCACATAATAATAGATGTTTAATTAAATTATCAAGTAAAGTGTTTATTTACATTTCTTAGTTGAAAGCAGCAGTAGCAACAGCAGCAGCACCAGCGTATTTGCATAAAAAGATTAATTAAGAAGGAAAAATATATAAGACACATCACGCAATCGATTTAAAGCGTTTCAGCATCAAATCAATTTTATTTTGTTTGTTGCGGATTTGATTTATTTAATACAAGTCTGGTAATTGTGCGATTTGTAAGTAAATGCTTTTGTTACTTAAAAATGAAAATTAAATGGGCGCGGAATTACGATTTATCGTTGTGTTGTTGAGTGGTATAACATTAGCATTTTTAAATACAAAAGAAGAAAAACATTGGGCGAGAGATGAAGGAAAGAAATGTTGATTTTTACGATGATAACGTTAAACAAGAAATATGTATCATGAGTATTGCACGTTTCATATATTCCGCAAACGTTCAACTGAAATTGCGGCTACTGGTGTCGTATGATGCGATATATTTTATTGCGTCACATTTTCTTATGTGACCCGGCGCCTCCACCATTAGATACCACCAGCACCAAACATATTACAATACTCAACGAAATTGTTATATATAAAACTAATAAATTATATATTTATTTGTTTAAAAAAATTTTACTCATCTAATAAACTTAAATACTTCCAATATTCTCAGACATTTCGTATTTTATACTGAAATACTCGAAAACCCAACATATAGACAGAATATTAAATGGAAATTTTCATCAAATATTTATTAACATAGTAAAATCCCGCAAAAGTATAAATTTTATTAACGTGATTTTGAAAAAATCAACTTTTTCAAATAATCGATAGCACATTTTTTATTGAAACAAGTTGAATAATGATAAAAGCTAATACCGCAAGAAAATTATTTGTTAGATAAAATGTGAGAAGAAACTTCAACATGTAATTAAATTTAATTATCGGCAGTATAAGTAGAGAATAGTGATGTATGTGCTGGGTTTGCCCCTAGCCACTGAACAGACCAGTGTTGGAGTTTTTGTTAGCTTACGACCATCTGTTTTGTCCCCTCAGCACAGAACAAGATCCCAAACTTCTTTTAGAAGAAAATCAATGAAATAAAGTATGCTGTCTTTCTTCTCTTTTAACTATTATCATTTTCTCTTTAATAGTTTTGTAATGAAAGAAAGGGAAAAAATGTGACGATAAATTCTAGTTGAAAATAAATTATCTATTTCTATCGCAACTGTATCAACAAAACAATAGTACACAATTTGCAAAACTGTTGTTTCTCATTCTTAAATGTTTATCACTGACGTAAAATTACATTGAATGCATACAAATGGAATTTAATGACCACTTTATATAGTTCATATTCGTTCGTACATCGGTACATATACATATGTATGTATGTATGTATTTGTTTCGTAAAAATGGTTAAAACGTAGAAGCTTGTTGGGCTGGAAGCAAACGCCTGAAAATGTTAATAAACGTGGGTTGAAAAGAATGAGATGGGTGGGTGGATAAGATGGCGCTAGTAAATTGTTGAAAACGATGTAATGTGTGAACGCATTCACCTTTCTTAGTTTAGTTTTAATTTAGTTTATGTTCGACATAGGAAGCCTGATGCGTTTGTTGTACCACTGTCAGGATATAATTAGAAAGCTCTTATTTCGTTTTTACACTGAAATGGAATCAAATGAAATATACGAAAGTGGAATGGTGGAGAAACTGCTAAATATGCAGAATTGGTGACACCTATACATCAGCAGAGTTTGTCATGGAGTTACGTAAAGCATATCAATTGTTTCTCTCATTTCATCTCTCCTTTTTTACATGTTGTTGTCAAATCGTCTCTCTGCTGCTCTTGCTACATCGTGTTGTTATAATTGCGTTGAATAGAAGCCGTTTATTAATTAAGAGAAGATTTAATTATGCGAATAAAGAAAATCACTTTAAATAGCATAGTAGTGAATGAATGCAACATAAGTAAAATCCTATGGGTAAAATGAGATTCGAATGGACCAGCTCTTTGATCTCCACTTGCGGTGGCAGACCCGCACTTGTTCTCATTCCTAACCCTGTCCGCCATTTCCGCCCTTCCATCCTCATCACTCTAATTCTAACTTAGATCTACTTTTAAATATTCAAAAGCTGTATACAAGCTACAAATACATTGGTAATTAAAATTGCGAGTGCCATGCCAATTTTAAACATTTATATTATATGCACGATCATGAAAACGAGATTAACAAAATTTGTTAAGTACACGGAGTATTGCACAAGACAAAGTACCGTAAGATGATAAAGAAACTAAGGTTCTGACAGATTTTTTCGATTTTTTTTTTGTTTGCTAATTTATTACAAAAAATAATTAAAACCGTTCTCAAAGGATACGGTTCCTAATTAATGTAATTTACTGCCAGCATTGACAGTGTTTTCAAATTTATCAAGAAAATTTAAACAACAAAAGGGTTTCTGTAAGATTAGATTAACACATTATTTAATATGCAACATTATCAATGAAATTATATTGTAGATATAATAAAAAAATGTTAGTAAAAAATTCAATCTACATGTGTGGCATGTAATATCCATAAAAAAAGTATAAACGTGGCTACAATCCAATTTCTATTAATAACTGCTATAAATAGGTGTTCTATATTCCCTATACAGTTAACAATTGCATTCTATTATTAAAAAGAAATGGTTTGTACAAAATTACACAAACCAAATGAATTAAATCTTCGGTCAACGTGAATTGGCTTTGTTTTGTCATTTAAAAGTAGAGTTTATTTTTCCATTCGAGAAAAACATTCGAACAAAACTTCGCCACATGTCACACGCTTTTATTTTGACATCGAATATTTATTACAAACTGTTTTAAAAATTCTGTTGTGTTTTATAGAGTTTATAAAGGGAAAAATGCAAATGATATTGTCTATCAACATCAGTAGACACTTTCGAAGCAACAATTCATCAAAATGCCCAATACACCACCAACGAAATCTAATATTGACTTGTTTGACATGTAAATCGCATTTTAACAATAAAGCACGTGATTTAAGTAGACCGATACGATATTAGAGAGGCTATTGGATATTACTGGCTCTGAATACCGAACGGACTGTACAACCCTTAGTAAATAGATTTATTGAATAAACGTTTATCCCCTATAGTGTGGAATGTGAACCAACAAAGTTAATTCCATACAGACGCTTTTAAATAGACGTATTTACTAATTAATTAACTAAAACATAAGAAATTCTATTTATTAGTTAATACATAATAATATGTATTAGAAAATGGAAATTCCACAAATCCACATTATACCTACCGAAGTATCAATAAATATCAGTGAAAGTGTTCCGAAATAAAGGTTTTATTATGCGTAGAATTCGTTTGGTGGTGAGTTAAAGGTCCCCTTTTGCTTCGAAACAGCTCACAATGAATTTTTCAGCTGCCGCAAATTGCATATTAAGTATTGATGTGATTTTGGGGCTACATTGATGGTGGTAGTTGGTCTCAGTATTTACAGTTGTATATGCGGTTTGTGTGATGGGCGCTGGCGATCAGTTTGTCGGTTTTTTTCCTAGCTGAAAAATTTGTAACCAGTTTGGTCCGTTCCAGTACGGTCATCTAGCCACATCTTACTAACTCTCTAAGGAATTCCTTGATTTTAACATTCCACTCGTCTTGTATCTTGTTGTATATTATTCATGTTTCACGTGCTATATATTTATGTATTTGGGTGCAATGTCGGTTTCGCAGACTGCGCTCGTCTTATTCTGAAGCATAAAAATTCGATGTAATAGCTTATTCTATGCATTTCTATGATACACTTTATTTCTTTTGTACATCATATATCTTTATATTCTATTTATAATGTTTATTATACTCAAGGGGCAGCCGCTAAAATAAAATAAATAGTTTATAAGTTGAAGCCATTTGTAGTAACAAAACAAAAACGACGCACAAAAAGAAAAATATAGTAAGCATATCACTGAAACATGTCACAAATAAAATTATTATATCGCTTTTCCTCCTAAGCATTATATCAAACAAATTTCTATAATAATAAATATCGAATGCTATTAATTATAAAATAGCATATCAATTTATATTAATAAATTGAAAAAATTACTCAAATACATTTATAAAAATAATTAATCTTTGTTCCATTCGTTGCTTTGATTATATTAAATATTAATCAGTCTATTGAAGAATTATTTACGTTATTGATTGAATTCCTGTATTAAATAATTGATTACATAAATATTCATAAAAAATGCGATATATTTTGAAAGGTTATTGATAAAAAAATTCTTAAAGAACATTATTGTATGCAGAAGCACAGCTTAATATACCTTGTATAGATGCTACCAACTTACAATATTGCATATTTATTAAAATTTATGACTTAATAACAAGGCACACTCAAAATTTATTTAAAACAAATAAAAGGCACGTTATAACTGAAAATCGTATTTTCAATAATATTGCCAAAAAAAGGAAGAAATTAATTAAAACGATGTAACTAAACTTGGAGTTGTTTATGATGATATGATTCATGTGGTAGAAATTAAATTTATAATGCGTGCAAAACATGTTACACATTGTTGTATTTGATTCATGAGATTGAAATATATCTACATATACACAATTAAGATTTCTAATACTAAATTACATTTTAAATGAACAGGACGTCTGAATTCTGAAAACTCAAATGGAAAGACTACTTTACATTAAGAAGATCGCATTTCTGCATTTATACTGAATATTTTATATATTTTTTTCTTATTTACTTTTCTCTTGAGCGTTAAAGTTTCATGAATATGAAAAAAATCTAAATCAAGCTTTTCATTGACTTTATTTAAGAAACGATTTATATTCTAACAAATAAAGCAAAATTAAATTTTATTATTACGTTTAAGTACATGTACTTGGAAACATTTTTTTATTTCGTATTAAATTCATTTATATTAGATGAATTTGAGTTTAAAATAAATTTTATTGGACTTGCCTGTTACTTGTATATTTTATAGAATAAAGTAGTTTCTTTGAGCAACTTGTGCAATATCGAATATTAATATAATGTCCAGCAAATAGATATTTAATAACATTTAGTTTCAATTAAGTAATTAGTATTCAGAATGTTAGTTCAGTAGCATCAGCTTATGGGATTTAAGATTCTGTTTGTTGTTCTGCTTAAAATATTTGCTTTCGCTCTTAATAAGTCAAACACAAGTTACTATACACATTGGATTTGGAGAGAAAACTCCTTGTATAATGTAAATTTAATTACTAGAAAAATAACATATACAATTAGGTTAGAATCAATGGGAAAACATTTTAGTGATGTTCGAGGGAAAGAAGGAAGATTTTACAAAAAAATCATATATATGTAGAATTGCGTACATGAGAGCAACTACGATAAAATATTAACAACCTGAATCTAAGATTCCGTGTGCGCTTTGGCAGTAAATGAGCAAAAGGTATATGACTTCTACCATTTCAAAATAGAGTAGCACAATTTGAGCGTTTTTTATGTTAAACTTTTCTCTAAATATTTTAACATTCATACATATTAAATAAAATATATATATTTGACTAAAGTTTCTAATAAAATACGTTTTTCTTAATG